>JACJUY010000369.1:198602-223050 GCA_014220935.1 Platorchestia sp. MABIK
CAGGCCTACCCAGCTGTGTCGAGTCAGGCCTACCCAGCTGTGTCGAATCAGGTCTACCCAGCTGTGTCGAGTCAGGCCTACCCAGCTGTGTCGAATCAGGCCTACCCAGCTGTGTCGAGTCAGGCCTACCCAGCTGTGTACCAGCGAGTCAAACAAATTCTGAATATTGAACTTTAGATTTTTAACTTTACCCTTAGATTAGAACTTTACAACTATATATTTTGTCGCCACGCACGAGTCTGCACTCGACACCAAGGCCGAAAAAGATGCCCTTAGCTGCCAAATCGCCCCATTCATCAGTTCACAGCAGCAAGAAGTGATTTAAACGACGTGCGCTTCATTATCACATCCAGACTGCGCAGCAAGCACCGATGGTCAACTCAATGTGCTGTATGCTGTGTTGCATTGTCTGCTTTTTAGCTCAATTGTTTGCTTTTTCGCTCAATTGTCTGCTTTTTCGCTCAATTGTCTGTTTTTTAGCTCAATTGTTTGCTTTTTAGCTCAATTGTCTGCTTTTTCGCTCAATATTATCTGTTTTTTAGCCCAATTGTTTGCGTTCTAGCTCAATTGTTTGCTCTGTAAGTCGAATTTCCACCCTATGATACTTTATGATGCTCTATGATGATCTATGATGACACTTTAATGTCTGCTGATTGTAACATCGGCCAGGGATATTTGCATCCGTGCGGAACAACTCAATTTTTCATAATTTAACTGTCTGTTCGCATTGAACCTTAATCGAGGTCATTGTATCAAAAATTAATGGGTGTCGTGACGATTTCTCTATTATTTCCGAGTCAGTTCGGTAGAAACACAATTCCATTTGACCTTTGCGAAATCTGATGTGATGCTAGCAGAGTTTGCTTCGGCAGAATCGAAATCTGATTTGACACAAATGACCTCAAACACATCATTCAAGAATTTTATTTTTCCCAATTAAATCATGACGGGACATGTCACAAGTGACATCTATCTTCACTGAAACGAAATTTAAAATCTTGGTAACAAAATTTTGCTTGTCGTTAGAGGTATTAGATTTTTTTGAAATTAGGAGAATTTTTCACAACTGAAATTTACCTTGACACAAAAAAAATATTTTGTGCTAAATGAACTAATAAAAGTTTCGTGTCTGTTATTCTTAGCGTGCACATGCAGTCATTTACAATTAGGAGTTAGGTTTCGCACATGGCAGCAGTTGTACAACAAATGTTGAAAACACATATACATCGACATGCAGATAAATATACAACTGAGCCCACATGTACTATAAAGCAAGAAGAAATTATGTACACACATACGAATGCACTCACCTATATAGTGTGTTTTTCTGTGCGAACTAATTTCAACCACAAGTGAAACTCAAATCTCAAAATAGATCGATTTTCACGAATGATGAAATGCCCAAAAACCTTAGTTTTCGAGTTTTTAGAACTCAAAGAAACTTTAAATCTTAAAGTAGGATACTACGTGCGCACCAATGTCAGCGCTAGTCTTGATAGTTCCGACCCCACTAAGGCAGGTTTTAGCAAATAACAGCAGTTGACAACTGTTTGAGGTTTCTGTAGCCACGATAGTATGTGTTTTATACATGAAATTACGTGTATGGTGGATATTCAAAAGCTTAAGTAAATTGAAACTTTATAATGAAACACACGTGTGAACATGAAATTGTTGGGAAATTGTTGTATTGTTGGAAAGTACACTGTATAGAGGTTTTCTATTTCCGAATAATTTTCGGTTGTTTTCCAGATAAGCCCTGCCACTAATGCAACACATAAGTTCACCCACTTGTTACTTTCGAAATAATGCACCTATCGACTTCACATTACCCTCAAACGAAAGTATGTTTTATTCTTTTGTTTGAGAGTAATTTGAAGTCGATAGGTGTACAATTTCGAAAGTTACAAGTGAGTGAACGTAAGTCTTGCATTAGTGGCGGGGATTATCTGGAATAGAGCCTAATTTTCTTCCCCCTTAGTACTTCTCTGAAAATGAGATGGGGTATTAAAATCATTCCTAAAAAGAACACACTCGAAATTGGAAAAATCGTACAGACATTTTAGTGCAACAGTTGGTTAAAAAACTTAGGGCTTTCCAAATCCCGTCAGATGAGGCGGCGTAGTAATACACATAGCAGTACGCGAACGGAATGGATTGTGTCTTTCGATTCTTGCTAGATGAATGTGTGAGTGTACACGGATGCTTATGTATGTGATGGTTAATGGAGCACGCGTACTTGTAAGTATATTTGTACACACCGGCGTGTCGATGTAAATGCACCTAAAAGATGTAAAAAAGATGTACTAAACTGTAAAAATAGCTCGATATCAACTATTATTGCATGTGGATGCCACAAGTTGTCCCCACGTCCCATACATCGGTTCATTATCGACAATAAAGTTTCATTCGTGAGAACTAAATTTTCTGTTATTAAAAGTTAGTCTTCATTTGGAACGAATTAGATTATCATTAGTTAGTTTAAGCCTCCCTATCCGATACAAAAGCGATCCAAAGAGAGGAAGGAGGAAGCCACCATTTAGTATGGAGTAGAGGGAACGCGGAATCTATGCAGAAAAAGCATAGAAACAGTAAGTTGAGAAAGAAGATTATGAAACAAGATCAAAGTTGAAAAAGAAACTAGTAGGTGCTGAAATACAGGAGAGTAGTGAAGCGAAAAAAGGTGGTCCTTAACATAACAATAATATTTCATTTCAACAAAAAGAAGGCCTACCTAACTCACCGCTTGGACCTTCACATTTACCCACTGTGAGTGCCAATTCCTATAGATACATTTAGAACGGAAAGTATTCAATTTCTTGCAAACTTAATTTCGTTTGCGGCAAATTAATTTCATGACTGTAATAAAATACATGTCATTTTTTATTTTAGTTTGAAGGCTGAGTAATGAATTTTCCTCTGAGTAATTACTGAAGGCAGATTGTGGACGGTGACAGCCAACCAACCGCAAAAACCAATTCAATTCTACTTACGGTCATAGCGACTGCTTCAGTAGATCTCCGCTGCTGTTCACTTTGGAGGAGTAAAAACCAATTAAGCTATGAGAAACTTACGACTGTATTGAGCAGTATATATAAACTTACGACTTTATAGAAAAATATATATTAAGTAATTGGCTACTAATTTTACTTACGAACATAGCGAATGCTTCAGTAGATCTCCGCTGCAGTTCACTTAGGTGGGTCACTGTAGCGCACTCATGATCTTCACCGGTTTGCGTGCAGTATTTTTATGTTCTGGAGCGCACGGGCGTACGGGGCGAAGAGCAGCGGTTTTTACAACAGAAAGATCAGTTATTAAGTGCAGCTGACTGGCGCAAAAAGCTTCCTTATATTTGCCCTATCAGTAGTACCGGGAACACATGCACATGCGATCACTAACTGATGAGTGTACAATGCACAATCATCTCCCCAATTATCAAAGCTCCACATACTAGTCCACCGCCAGGACCTCAAATCAACAATGAAAAAATACGCAATTTCCAAAGCGTTCTGGGCCAAAAAGGAATCATGGCATTTGACGTCATTTGGAAAAATTTATGGGTTTCTCTGTGAACCGAATATTAACAATAGTTTATATTTCACTTGGACTACACGTAGCGTGGGTTTTCCAAGTAAGTAATTCAAGTTCTACCTGAAGAATAATTGTCGTATCTCTTTGCAAATATAGATTATTTGTCGTTGATTTCCGGTTACTTTGCAGTTAAATAACATTACTCTTCCAATCTTATAAACATTACACTTCCAGTGTTATTGTAATAACATTACACTTCCAATGTTATTGTAATATCATTACACTTCCAATGTTATTGCAATAACATCCCACTAACATTTGCGATGCCATTAACTTTACTCTCCGCGGACCAAACCAACTCTCCATTTCCTTCACTTCTGAAGTTTCACTTGCATAATGGGTTGGAATCGCTAGGTTTTCTTTGCTTCATTGACTTTAATGATCTCTAGTTGAACCTAACCTTTAACACTACCTGAGAAATGTGTAACTCAAGTGTCCTCCAACACTAGGTTACCGAATTGTTATTGTTATTATTATTAATGTTAAATAAGAAAATTTTAGTCTCCCGAATTGTTGTTATTGTTATTAATATTATATGAGAAAATCTTAGTCTCTCTTTACCACGGCAAAGATGGTAAAAGAGAGGAAGAATGAAGGCATTATTTAGTAGGGAGTTGAGGGAACGTGGAATCTATGCACAAGGTGCATAGAAACAGTAAGCTAAGAAAGAAGGTCATGAAACAAGAAAAAGTTGCAGAAGAAAGAAAGAGGTGTTGACAAACAGGACAGCAGTGAACCGAAAAAAGATGGTCCGTAACAAAGCAAAAACTCATCCTATTTTAACCAAAAGAACACCTACCTAACCTTCAGCTCGGGCCCTCACGTAATCCCCCTGGGAGCGCTAATTCCCATAGATACCTGGCTAATTCCCGTCATCAAAACACCATCACCACAATCCCGTCATCACAACACCATCACCACAACACCATCACCACAACACCGTCACCACTACCCTGTCACCACAACCCTGTCACCACAACCCTTTCACCACAATCCCGTCACCACAATCCCGTCACCACAATCCCGTCACCACAATCCCGTCACCACAATCCCGTCACCACAATCCCGTCACCACAATCCCGTCACCACAATCCCGTCACCACAATCCCGTCACCACAATCCCGTCATCACAATCCACATCGCTGCCCCACACTTGTCCCATCAATTGGGACAATTGGCACACTAAATTTACGCGGATAGAAGTTTTCTGAACTTCAGGGGGCAATCGGAAGCAAGTGAAGGGACAAAAACAGAAGACTTGGGACAAGATAGAAAATATGAGACGAAAACATAACATTTAAGGATAAAGACATAAAATTTGGGATGAAGACATGCTATTTCATATAAAGACAGATAATTAGCGACAAAGTCAAAATTTGTGACAAAGACAAAGACAAAATTTTCAAAACTGAAAATTTTGGACAAAGACAGAAAATTTGGGACAACGAAACAGGCTTCGAGACAGCAGAAGGCTGTGCCATTAGCCCTGTTGATTGGATGAATATTGAGAAATATATTTCGGAATTTCCAATTTACTTCTCATCGGACGTTAAATATAGATATTCTCATGTTTGTATTTCATATATTTATTCCATGAGGCAGGAGAACTGAATTATTTGCCACTTTGTTTCAATTGTATGAGTCGATATTTTATATTATCTAGTACAGGAGCTTTAGACATTTTAGAGTCAAAATGTATTTATTTACCTATTTGAATTTTGCTGCTCCTACAGGCCTATGTTTACAAATTTATTATTCTCCACATGTTTTGGGTTAAAATACTCTAAAAAATGTTTAGCTTAAATTACACTAGAAAATGTTTGGCTTAAAATTCACTAAAAATGTTTGGCTTAAAATACACTAAAAATGTTTGGCTTAAAATACACTAGAAAATGTTTGGCTTAAAATTCACTAAAAATGTTTGGCTTAAAATACACTAAAAATGTTTAGCTCAAAATACACTAAAAATGTTTGGCTTAAAATACACTACAAAATGTTTAGCTTAAAATTCACTAATATGATACGTTTGAAACGCGATTTAAATGTTGAAAAATGTGGAAAATTGGAAAAATTAAGAATGGAAGTAGAAACTTTGTATCAAAAATATCAATGAAAAAAATACCAGAAAATTTGAGAACTATTCAATATAAAGAATTTCAAAATTTTGAAGCAAAAATGTCAATTAAAAAACGAAGTATATGCCCGGAAAATTTAGGAAAAATTAATTTAGGATAAAAAAAAACACACGTCCGCGGCAGGAAATTTTTCAAAAGCCCTGCACACTATATATATATGTTAAATAAAATATATCAGTTAAATACAATGCTAATGAAAAATGCTTAAATAAAAGAAAAAAGTTTGAAAACGTTTCCGCTGTTGTTAACGGTTGGTTTGGCGAGGATGTAAGTGCAGAATTGGAAAACAGACTTTATTGATCGAATGAATTTTATCCCTTCCTAAGAAATATGACAAATATAATCGCACGATATTATTTCACCTCGTATGATAACAGTATTTTTCGAAAAGGTTACGAGTCTGATGAAAGATCATTAAACAATTGATGAACTTATGGACCAACACGCAGGGAACGTGTAAATTAAGACACACCTGCGCAGTGGAGCAAAAGTTGAAAAGTTCTCAGGGAAAAATATCTCATATTACAACAAGAAGGCGTAATATGTAAAGAACTGATTGTTGGGAATAAGGAACTAAACTAAAAAATTAATGACACCTACGGGTGAAACAAAATTCCACCAAACGCCGGAATCCCGCACATAAAAGGTAAAAAAATAGCCCCGTTGTGCTCCCTGGTTCAATACCAAATACCGGAATACTGGACCTAAAAAGTACAAGAAATAGCCCCCGTTGTGCCCCCTGGTTCAAAACATTGTCCCCATAAAGCACGGCGGCCATATTGGTTTGGCGGGCAAAGAAGACACCGCCGACAAATTATTGCAGTCTCCGCTGAACAAAGAAAACGGACACCACACAAAATTAACTGCAGCCCAATGACCTGGAAAAGAACTGTAAACTTTGCCAAACAATTGAGAGTGACTGAGGGTTTTTGGAGTTATAACTTCGCGCTTCATTAGGTTTTTGGGGCAAAAGTTGCGCTTGAGAGACGGGATGAGTCTTGTAAGTCAAACAGGCTTTTCCAGCTCACTGAGAGACCTTAGTTACGATGTGTAGAGATAAGTCTAGCGCTGAAGATATTTTGCAACGTTTAGGTTTGGCTAATTCTAAACATGATTTTAACTTTCAAAAAAGAACACGATCTTTGAGATTCTCAAAGCTACAATTTCTCCTACGTTTATTCTAGTCTATGATTTTACCTTTCAAAAAGAAGAACTTAATCTTTATGGTTTGTGTTTCATCACGGATCGTGTTATCGGTTTAACTTCAAACAAGAGGAATCCAAATTGCTTTAAAGAAGTTGTTTTCCATTCATATGTGTAGAAAAGCAGAAACCATTTCAGGCAAACTTAGTTTGTACTTTTATGCATTTGTACCCCGACAATTTCTACCTTCCATCGTCCCTACCATTTCCAGCGACCAGTACACAACAACCATTACCAGAGCACTTAGCACACACACATTTCACGCCCAGGCTCATTTTTCAGCACAAATTGACGCAATTCTCGGCACGAACATTGCCCGTTTTCACAGTCCATTGCGCCGGCGTTTGGGGCAATTATTGCCTCAGGTCTTTATGCCCTCCGTGACGGGCACCCTGGCGTGGATTGTGGCAATCTTGCTTGCTTCTTGGCGTGGATTGTGCAGTCGTGGATTGTGCGATATGCATATCACATAAGAACTGCAACTAACAAGACAGATTTTCCCGTTGAAAATACTTTATTTTTAACAAAGGACAGCATTGAGGAAAACGACATTGAACTGTTCATACGGTTGGTGGAATAAAGATAACCTCGCGTGACGTTACAGATAAGATAAGTTATATTACGCCTTCCTAACCACTGTAATTTATGTAGTGTGGGTTTTAGGGAACGGGGAATCTATGCACACGGTGAGTTCCCTCCCAATCTCCCTTGAACCACAAGTTGGTGAATAAGTTTATGATCAAAATAAAAGTTGAAGAAAGACGTAATAAGTGCAGAAAAATGGACTGAAAAAAATTGGACAGAAGTGAACCAAAATCTAGTGCACTGCTAAACATTTTTTTCGCTGTACTTCACTGCTGGTAGTAAACCATAAAACAAAAACCTGTTCTATAACATAACTCTCAATAACACAATTAACTCCTGACTCTGCTACCGTACACCTCGTACGGTTTGTCTATCAATTAATTACCTTTATGAAAACAATTTTAAAAACCGACATGCTATACATTCCATGAATTAACTTTCTTAGAAATGAACGCTTTTTCCTTACATTCTTTCTTTTCTATTCCGATAAAAGGGAAGCTTACCTAACCTTGAGCTAGGGACTTAACACTTTTGTCTAGAGAATGAAAGATTTTGAAGTAACAGAACTGCAGGAGTCTGTTCACAAAGAACCTGAGCCACCATCGCACAAAAAGTTTAATTTCATAAGAGCCGTCGCTGTGCAGCCCTGGACACAATTCCAGAGAGGGTGAAAAATCTTCACTGAATTGACAAGGACTTTATTCTCAAATTTACCGTCTAATTTCTTTTGCCCTTAGTGCTGTTCTCACAGCTATTTTTATATCGTTGACTTTTTAGTTCATCGACTTTGTATTATATTTCATCAACTTTTTATTATATTTCATCAACTTTATGTTACATTTCATCAACTTTGTATTATATTTCATCAAATTATTATTATATTTCATCAACTTTATGTTACATTTCATCAACTTTGTATTATATTTCATCAACTCTTTATTATGTTTCATCAACTTTATGTTACATTTCATTAACTCTTTATATCATCAACTCTATATTTCATCAATTTTATTTATCATCAACCCTATAATTCATCAACTTTTTCATCAACGTTGTATTATATTCCATCAACTTTATATTTCATAAACACTTTAGGGTACAAATTCTGCAAAAATATAAATAATTAAACCCTTTCACGTGCATGGATTTTCAAATCCACTCTGCGAGCGAACAATTAATTGAAGACATCAAAGTGTTCAGCTGCACATTATTCTTGAAATAAACGAACCTTCTATTAAAAAATAAAAATTAAAAAATCCGTGTGTTGGGTCTGCAATTGACCCAAAAATCGGCAACTGTAGAGTGCCCCCCCTACCCTCTACCCCCCTCCCTCACGTTCCCTCCCCTCTCACTCCAAAAAAATGTACCCATTCTGTGACTAACGACTACTCATGAACAGCATTTTCAGTTAATATTTTCCAGTACAACTAAGATTTCTTTCATGATATTCAATTTTCTTATATTCAAGTTTTTTATATTCAATGTATCTATGTTCATTTCAAAACGCTTGTACCTACTGTACGTCAACAAACACCTACATCAAAACAAAATACTTAAGTCCAGAGCAGTCAAAGAGTGAGTGCATTTTTTGTCCAAAGTTCAGATAATTCCAGTATCTTCGAGGAACGCTCACCTGTACACAGCTGCCATCTGCGGAATAGAAACGTCACAGTAGATGCTAATGGAAACGGTAGCTTATAATGGAAATGGTAGTATCCAATCGAGATGGTAGGTTCCAATAGAGATGGTAGGTCCTAATGGAGAGGTAGGTTTCAATGGAGGTGGTAGCTTTTAATTTAAATGGTAGTTTCCAATCGAGATGGTAGATTCCAATGGAGATGGTAAGTTCTAATGGAGATGGTAGGTTCCAATGGGAATGGTAGGTTCTAATGGAAATAAGCTATAAGAGAAACTGTCATAGAAAGTTTTAATGGAAAAAAGGCTGTAATGGCATGCGAAAGAAATCGATAGGAATGAGCAAGAGTTTTAATGGGTTAGTTTTTCACTAACGAAGCATCCAACTGACGTTTCGCTTACAACTGCCCACCCAGCGATGTGAGGAGAATCATCACTGATGCTTTCACTAGCAATGCCGAAAGTTTTTCCATGGTTGAACTCTTAATGGGAAGTATTCTTCAAGCAAACCTTAAAATATAGGAATCACATTTATATGTGTAGCAATAACGAATTCAACATTCAATTTGCATCAGATTTGCTCAGAAGAATATGTTACCTATCGCATTTAAATATCAGGGACAATGCAAAATTATTTTTTCATATACCACCAATTTATGAAGAGAATACCGTACCCCTGCTCATATACCACAAATTTATTAACAGAGTACCACACCACAACTCAAATACCACATATGTATGAAAAGAATACAACGTCCTTGCACATGTACCCCAATTTGCCATGAGAATACCATGAATTCTGGCGTGAATTTCTGCAAGGAACTAACAAAGCGAGCGCGAATTTAGCAAAATTCCCGAGAATTCAGGAGTTTGGCGAGCTCGCTGAAAACTTCCATTTCAGAGGTCGCCAGATTCTGTTCCCTGACCTGGCTGCCTTTTAAACCCTTTCAGCGAGCCAGAATAAAATTCTATTCCGCGTCCAGAAAAGGAGAATGTGTGGGGAAGAGAAGCGCTGTTTCCCTGGGGGGACTATCTGTAGAGGGACTCTAAATTTCATTTGCTGGGGACGGCTGTTTCGCTTACTGGGGACGGCCGTTTCACTTACAGGGACGGCTGTTTCGCTTACTAGGACGGATGTTTCACTTACTGGGACGGATGTTTCACTTACTGGGGACGGCTGTTTCGTTTACAGGGGACAGCTGTTTCACTTACAGGGACGGATGTTTCACTTATTGGGACGGATGTTTCACTTACTGGGAACGGCTGTTTCGTTTACTAGGGGCAGCTGTTTCACTTACTGGGAAGGGAGGTTTCACTTACTTGGGACGGCTGTTTCACTTACTGGGACGGATGTTTCACCTACTGGGGACGGCTATTTCGTTTACTGGGGACGGCTGCTTCACTTACTGGGGACGGCTGTTTCACTTACAGGGGACGGCTGTTTCGCTTACAGGGGGCGGCCGTTTCACTGAGAGGACTGAGGAGGACATGCGATTGAGAAGACTATGCAACTGAGAAGACGGAGAAGGACATTTCAAATGATGATGCGGACAACTATGAGAAAAAACATGCCAAAGAATGACTGTAAATAGAAGAGTGTGTGAAGAACACTGAATATGTAGACAAATGGTGGTTGTGGCCTGTGTAACAGGGCAAGTTTGTATGCATGCAAAATAGAAGAAAATACAATATTGTTTTCCATTATCAAGTATTAGACTATTGTGATGATGGATTAATGTCAATCAGAAGTTTCTTGCATACAGTTATCTATCAAAGGTTAGTGTCGTCTTATTTATTCTGATTGTGATAATATATGGTACAAACTTGGGGTAATGTGCCGCTAAATCCGACTGAAATAAGGCAATAAACAGGATTTGGATTTCAGAACTATGCCTCTTCAAAATGCAGCGTGACGCCCTGCCGAAATCTGACAATGAGCCCGTGTGGAATTCGGAATTACCTCGGCTGAAATGCTGCATTAACCCTTGCTGAAATGTGTCAATGAACCTTTATTAAAATGTGGTAATAAGCCCTGCTGAAATGGGGGGTTAAAACTTACTGAAAAGCAGCAATAAGCCCTTCGGGATTTCAGAGTGACCTTCTTCTAAAATGCGTCGCTGAACCCTTTTAAAAATACAGAATTATTCCCTACCGAAATTTGGTGCAAATCCTTCTTAGATTCAGAATCATTCCCAACCAAAATGAAGCATAAGCCTTTTTAGGATTCAGAATTACTTCCTACCAAAGTTCAGCATAAACCCATCTGAATTTTAGAAGTTTCCCTAACAAAATGCGGCATAAATCCTTCTGGGATTCAGAATTATACTCTGCTGAAATGCGGCATGACCCTTTTTCAGAGTCAAAATTGTTCCTTACCTAATGCAACATAATCCCATTCGGAGCTTAGAATTACACCCTTCTGAAATGCGGCATTAATCCTTGCCGAAATGTGGCTTAAACCCTTCTGAGATTCATAAATATTCTCTACCAAAATGTGGCATTAATCCTTGCCAAAATGCGGCAATAAAGCGAGCCGAAAATACCCGAGCTAATCCCGGGAGCATATTTTGAGAGGCCTGTCAAATTACGAGCTGCTGCTCAACTTACTTAGGGAAAAGTCTTCGCTTTCGGCCAATTAAGCCCATTAGCGGCGGATAAAAACTCGAAACCTCCCTTTAAAGGGACGGAGGGAAGCTAATGGACGAAATTTTCAGATTTACGGAAGTGGAGGAAATTTTGTGGCTGAGACTCGGGGCTGGTTCTCGAGATCAACTGATGATTGACTGAACTCAACTGATGAGTTTATACCCAACTGATGAGTTCATAACCAACTGATGAGTTTATACCCAACTGATGAGTTCATAACCAACTGATGAGTTTATACCCAACTGATGAGTTCATAACCAACTGATGAGTTCATACCTAACTGATGAGTTCATAGCCAGCTGATTTGTTCATAACCAACTGATGAGTTCATACCTAACTGATTAGTTCATACCTAACTGATGAGTGCATAACCAGCTGATGGGTTCATAACCAATTGATGAGTTCATAACCAACTGATGAGTTCATAACCAACTGATGAGTTCATAACCAACTGATGAGTTCATACCTAACTGATGAGTTCATAACCAGCTGATGGGTTCATAACCAACTGATGAGTTCATACCTAACTGATGAGTTCATAACCAGCTGATGAGTTCATAACCAACTGATGAGTTCATACCTAACTGATGAGTTCATACCTAACTGATGAGTTCATAACCAGCTGATGGGTTCATAACCAACTGATGAGTTCATACCTAACTGATGAGTTCATAACCAACTGATGAGTTCATAACCAACTGATTAACTCATTACCAACTGATGAATTCACGACCAACTGATGAAGTCATAACCAGTTGATGAGTAGATGACTAATTGAAGTAGTAGATGACCAACTGTTGACCAACTGAAAGGTTGATCATGGCACTGACATCAGGTTGTCACCGCCATCACAATGAGGAAGGAACTGCCCCTCGCCACTGAACTTCAAACACATTAAGGCACAAATATGGTACCCAATAAAACATTTAGTAATTCTATTAAATGTGATATATACCATAATTATGGATCAGATGAATTTTCTTCAAGAAGTATCTCTTTCTCATGAAACCCCTCGAAGTTAGCGGATCCCCTCGAAAAATGTCCGCTAACTGACCGGATCGAAAGTTGGTCTAAAAAATGTCACAATTTAAAAGTTCATAAAAGACGAGATCTGATGAAGGTAGCTAAAAAGCTTCTTCCATGAAAAGTTATTGATTGCATAAAAAGTTACAGAGCAAGTTTGAGATTTGAAAATATAAAATAACTTTCTGAAAGCTGGTAGAATTGATGAAAACATTAAGCACCTTGAAAGTTGCCCCAAAAAAGTTTGAGGTCTTTAGATGCTGTAAAAGGTATTATTCCCTTGGTGAGTGATGCTATTTCAACACCGAAATACCACAAATTAGATTAAACCTCATTTTGATTTTTAGGTATATCGTAATGAGTCAGTCCAGTAAAGAATTCACAGCCACCATTTGATGCGATTAAATCTTTTCAGAAAGGACGTAAGGTTCCATTATTTATGTTTTTGATCTAATAACTTTAGCAAATCATGATATCATATTACGATGATTATTAGCGTTAAATTTAAATTAATTTAAACTGAAATTAATTAAATCTTTAAATATAAATCCGTAACAAGGAGGAAATTTAAAAAACCTATTTAAAAATAAATTAAAGTTTCACAAAGAGAAACTGCTAACACTCGCATTCGTGGAAGAGTTACAAGATAAACACATTGTCATCTCTGAATACATTTGATGCTTTTAACTTATTTCCTGCAAAGGGACCCACCGGTGGTCACTAAGAGAATTTTCATAATGCTGCTGACCGACCTGCTGTCATCAACTCAGTTGTTGTTCATACTTAATGAAAGCTAAATGAAGGCCCGATCCAGTAATGTTTGCTATTTTTTTTAAATAGCTTACGACCGTTGGCTTTAAATTTGAATTTAACATTGAATTTCAGTTTAATCCATCGCAGTTAACACGTTAACTTTAGTCGACAGATTTTTGGGTACTCAGAAACAGAAGATCGAAAGTGATGTAGAAGATCCAGGAAGTAATCTCCATTTTGTGGACACAATGAGTGGGAGATCCAGGAGGTAATCTCCACATTGTGGACACAATGAGTGGGAGATCCAGGAGGTAATCTCCACATTGTGGACACAATGAGTGGGAGATCCAGGATGTAATCTCCACATTGTGGACACAATGAGTGGGAGATCCAGGATGTAATCTCAACATTGTGGACACAATGAGTGGGAGATCCAGGAGGTAATCTCCATTTTGTGGACACAATCAGTGGGAGATCCAGGAAGTAATCTCTACATTGTGGACACAATGAGTGGGAGATCCAGGATGTAATCTCCACATTGTGGACACAATGAGGGGGAGATCCAGGAAGTAATCTCCACATTGTGGACACAATGAGTGGGAAATCCAGGAAGTAATCTCCATGTTGTGGACACAATGAGTGGAAGATCCAGGAGGTAATCTCCATATTGTGGACACAATGAGTGGGAGATCCAGGAGGTAATCTCCATATTGTGGACACAATGAGTGGGAGATCCAGGAGGTAATCTCCATATTGTCGATTTAATGAATGTTGGTATCAATATCTACTCGCAATTGAAGAATCACAAAGCACGATTTCACTCGTAATTCCGATGCATTAACTCTGTAGTAGCGTAAAAGCAAAATTTCTTGAAGAAGCATGTTAACGATTGATCAATTTATGGATGTTAAGAGACGAGAATTATGTACAAGAAACAGCTTTTGAAATTAAAAACATCGTTTTAATTTCATTGTTTTTGGCAGCACGCTGTCACGGGCACTCTATACTTTGTAAACTTTTTCTGATTGTAACTGTCATTTTGCTCCGACTCGACTAACTGAAGGTAACCTGGTCATGAGAAGCCTATGATGACAAAGTTTAGAAAATAGGTTCCCACGAAAAGTCGATGATGACGAAATTTAGATAAAAGGTGGTGGCGAAAAGTCAGTGATGACAAAATTTAGAAAAACGTCGGGGACGCAAATGTAAGTAAAGAAAACGAAAGTGTTGTGACCAAAGAAATAAAATCACGATCTCGGTATGATATTTCACTCAAGTTTGCCCAGAATTTCGGCGAAGGCTCTAAAGTAATCGACCCAGGCAACTTTAGAGCTTGCATTCTGCAGCCAGGCGAAGTACAGGGCATTTCGGAGCCGCCCTTTAATCAAGCTCTGTAAATCTCGCCCGAAAATGTTTACTGCAATCCTATGGCTGGCAGGCTGCAGTGAGAAAAAAATCGCTCGGGGTGTAAAATTTTCCCAAAAGGAACATTTTCAAGATGGAAATTTATTCAGAGTGAAATCACTCGGGGTAAAAATATTCCAAGGGAAATTTTTTTCATGATAAAAACGAGTTCGAGGGAAAATCGCTCGTGGTAAAAAATTTCCTGGGGGAAAATTTTTTCGTGATAAAAATGTAGTAAGGGTAATATAGTTCGGGGTAAAAGCTTGTTCAATGCAAAAATTTATTACCGGCAGAAGTCGATTTATGGTGACGATAGGATGAGGCTAGAAAATAATGTAGGGTAGAAAAACATTTCCGGTAAAAATCCACGGGATGTGTAAATTTATTCAGGGCCAAAGTTTGTACATGAATGAATTTACTCGGAGTGAACCTTTTGTCTAAATTTCATCTAACAATTTTTTAGCTTTTCTTAACAAATTCAATAATATTTACACCTCTGAGAACAAATTCCATTTCTATTTTAGCTTTCAGCGACAAATTCAATCGTTTTTTGTACCTTTAGTAGCCAATTCCGTCCATTTTTTTGTGTCAGTATCGAGCAAATCTTTTGTCTCGGGTCACCGAAAATTTTTTTTTTAATTAAAAAAAAATGACCGACGAGCTGCGCAGTCTAGGGCAGGCTTCCGTCTCTCAAAGGCCTGTAACTTAACCTGCCTATTTGTCAGTGACTATTTGTCAGCGAACTTGACCTGACGATTTGTCAGTGACTTTGTCAGGTTTTTTTGCCCACCTGGAACTGGCCCATCCGTGACCTGACGCCGGGGCAATTTGCGTGCGGGATTTTGGGGATTTTCCTATAGGATTTTCTATCTGTTGGATGAAATTAGTTTGGGTTAGTTTTGCATCATGGGATTAAATTTAATTGCTGTTTGATGATATTGCTGAGGGATAATATTTCACAGCGAGTTCTTTGTATATGCGGTAATTTTAAGTATTTTGTAAATTTCATTGTGGAATTGTGATTAATTTTTCAAGGAAATTGGTTTAGGGTAAATTTTTACTGCGATTTCTCCGTATTTACGGTAATTTTGAGTATTTTTTCAAATTCAAGGTGGCATTGTGTTGAGGGAATTTTTAGAGAAATTAATCTGAATTTTATTAAGAGAATGTTGTCATCTAAGGGTAATAAATGGAGAAACAATATGATCATTAATAATGAATTTGATAACAAAATTGTATTGAAAATTTTATTCATAAACTGTGATCTTCAGAGTTGAAATAAAAAATTAGTGTGCGCCTGAATGCAGGCAATTGTTTTACACCTGCAATTGGAGTTGTGAAAGAAGGTTCCTGGGCAGGCTGTGGCAGATTTGTTTTGAGAGCCCTTTAGTTAGCACAGTAAGGTTCATTTTCGTTAAGTTTCTTCTTTTCCGCTTTAACATTTAGTTTGTGTGACTGTGATTTCGTTCTATTGAGTTCTAATTTTGCATGTTTGTGCCTCTTTGCTCCACTCTTTAGTTTGTTCATGAGTTTGGCTCAATGCCTGTTTTAATCGTTCACATTACACTCGAGTAAATGAAATAAATAAAACTAACCAAAAGCAGAGGAGTTCGCTGTGACCCTCTGGCTGCCCGTGTGGCAGATTAACCTTACGGCTGCTATACGCAGAATTTAATTTTAAAATTAACCTAAAACTATTAGCTACTTGAAAGCAGAGTTAACGTAAACTTAAAATTAAGCGAGGCGATGTCCTTAAATTACCAAATTTAAATTAAGCCATGCTTATTTTGCATGCTTCCTAACCAATTAACTGTCTACTCGGTATAATAGAGTGGAACTATTCTTACTCTATTTTCCTCTTTCTAAAAGCTTCATTGAGGCTCTTATTTATGGTCCCTTTTGAAGGCGACAAATAGGGACGTAAATTAGGCTTTGTGATGAAACTATTATATTGATCATATTGTTATACTTTTCTTGAATTAAAAGAATACTTAATATTAAAGTGTCCTAGTAAACGTAACACTGAACCTGAACATTGTTCAGATAAGAATACGCGGCGCATCTCTACTTCTTCAGTGGCGTTTGGTATACCTTTCCTTGCGGGTAATGGAGGCCCAGCGTCGGCGCGTCGACTGGTTATACTATGTATAAGCCTTCGTTATCTTTTGGGTGAGCAGAGGGAGATTCCTTTTCTTGAACAAAGCAACGTGCCTATAACTGAAACATAGTTCACATCGAAGAGCTTGGTTGATTTGTCCTTAGTTTTCTCATCTTTCTTTTCCAGGATACGTCGATCCTTTAATCGGACAAGTTAATTTAAACGGTCTCTAAATGGTAACCGACTACATTGAACAACGTCTTGAAACTCCAATACATCTGTTGTTGGTTGTTCGCTTTAATTTCCTCCTTAAAATTACCATAATTGAATGAATATAAAGCTTGTAAATAATAGGTATGTAAATCAAAATTTTAAGTAAAAATGTTGGTAAATAAATAGTTTATGAATGAAAATTTATGAATAATAAGTTGATAAATAAAAAGTTTACTATTGAAAAAGTTTGCGAATAAAAAGTTTGTGAGTTACCGCAGCACTGGAACTGTGGGATGTACAGATGCTCTACTGCAAAAAGGAAGAACGTCGGGGGATCGAAAAAACGTACTTTCGTTTTCTTGAGTACATAGAAAAATGTAGAAAATCTCGTGAAGAAAGCAAACTAATGAAAGGGATCTCAAAATACAGAAAACATAAAAGTATAAAAATACAAAATAAAGATATTAAAAAATAAAAAAGAACAATGGATCATAATTTTAGATGCACTCCAGTTAATTTTCCAGCATTTAATCATGGCTCGATTAATGTATCGTAACAGTAAAATTAAAATCTTTATGCAAATATTCTTCCAAATTTCTTTTGCAACGGCGTATGGGATGTCGTTTTTCGAAAACTTACAGTTTTGGCTGCCAGAAAATCCTTCAAAAATAGTTATATAAAACCTTTATTAGAAAAAAACAGGCAAAACGAAAAAAATAATAGGTAAAAAAAGGAAAAAGTAACAAGAAACTGAAAGGAAAGATCAAACGAAAATAATTTAACTTAATACTATACATAAATGATGAAAAATTCTATTTACAGCATGCGAAATATATTTTATGGTTGATGCACAAGTTTGTACTTCTAACAAGCAGCCTTTAGCAGCGCTGCGCTGAGTTGAATTGACTGTAAAACTTAAATTGACTCCTGACCTCCATCTATCCCATACGTGATACCTGGCCTCCAATAATATTATTGTCCCTCACGTGATAGTTGGCCTCCAATTGTCCCACGTGATACTTGGCCTCCAATTGTCCCTCACGTGACTTTTGGCCTCCAATTGTCCCACGTGACTTTTGGCCTCCAATTGTCCCACGTGACTTCTGGCCTCCAATTGTCCCCCACGTGATACTTGGCCTCCAATTGTCCCACGTGACTTCTGGCCTCCAATTGTCCCCCACGTGATACTTAGCCTCCAATTGTCCCCCACGTGATACTTGGCCTCCAATTGTCCCCCACGTGACTTCTGGCCTCCAATTGTCCCACGTGACTTCTGGCCTCCAATTGTCCCCCACGTGAGACTTGGCCTCCAATTGTCCCCCACGTGACTTCTGGCCTCCAATTGTCCCACGTGACTTCTGGCTTCCAATTTTCGTGCATCAACCAATTAATTTTTCCCACATTTCAAAGCCCTTTGTGTCCGACTAAATGACTTCTTTTTGCTCAATTCTCCGAAAGAAGCGGGAGAAAAATTCATAAAAGCGATGGAATGAGTGCGACACAATGTGTCTCTAATGATGCCTAAAGGCTTCACTGCTCAAAGGGGCGCTGCGACCGTAATAAAATAATGAATATTTAACAGGCGATAAATAATGTTTCACTTTTTTTACGACTGAGCCATTGTTAGCTGGAACGTTCGTTCGCTCGTATTTGGGGAAAGTTCAAACGCTTGATGCATTCGTGCTCTCTGTGCACCGCGCCTCTTCAGAAATCAGAAATTAATTACTGTTCCTGATGTATTAGGATTTTTATCTTCAGTTAAATTGGAAATACCGAGATTAATTTACCTGTGCAGTGCGTGCGTCTGTGCTTAAGTTTACCAAACTCGTGTTATCGTAAAGTGGCTGAATTAAATTTCCCTCATGTCTTTCTTTATTATTCCTATCAGCTCGTCCAGGTCCAAACTAACAAAATCAGCAAGAATAATTATCGAAAAAACTCATCCATTGAATTGTACATTCCCAGCATAATTCTTCAAAATTCCTTTTCATTTTCCCAGGTACAAACGTACAAAATCAGCAATAATAATAAGCGAAGTAACTCATCCACTGAACTGTACATTTCCAGCGTATAATTCCCCAATATTCCTTTCCATTTACCCAACTCCAAACGGACAAAATCAGCAAAAACCATGAGCAAAATTGCCCGCTATGGGAATCCTTATCGACCGCCGCCATTGAGGACTTAATTGAAAAGAAGTCAGCTGCCATCTCCCTCTGTACCACTTTTCCGTACCTTCCGTCGCACCAATTTTGTAATGAGTCTCATCTCAGCCAGAAATGGGTCATTGCTCCAGTTATTGGCGTCGTTGCGTCGTAACGGCCTAGGGTACGACTTTTGACGGCTTACGCTGGTCGCTTACGTACGTCATTACGACGCGTTCAGCCTTGTCGTAACCTGGGCGTCGTACCGTCCCCCAAGGTTCAGTACTAGGTCCATCCCCCGATTGAACATTTAAGGCCCTTGTAAAATGACACCGTGGGAATTAATGCTTGCTTTCCGTGCCGTTTGTTGGCCGAGACACCGATAGTGCAGACCTGCATTATGTAAGAGCGAGAGATGACCTTTACGAGACCTGGGTTATCCCACAAAACGGGCACTGACTGTCCATTAAAAGATGATGTGGACCGCAGAAAGTTTGATGGGTCCAAAGAGCGGTGTAAGTGAGTAACTGCAGGGTTAGCTTTACGGGTGTAGGAAGTTCTCTTCATGAATAAGTTCACGTAAGTAAATATGAATGGTAGGAATAAAGTTCAAGTAAATACAGATGAATAGCATGAAAATAGCTCGCGTAAAGATGAATAGCAGGAGTAAAGCTCGCGTAAATAAAGATGAATAGCATGAAAATAGCTCGCGTAAAGATGAATAGCAGGAATAAAGCTCGCGTAAATAAAGTTGAATAGCATGAAAATAGCTCGCGTAAAGATGAATAGCAGGAGTACAGCTCGCGTAAATAAAGATGAATAGCATGAATAAGTGCACGTGAGTAAATATGAATAGCATGAGTAAAGTTCACGCAAATAAAGATGAATAGCATGAGTAAAGCTCGCTGCATCTTTTAACTTAACACGCATGAAACAACTAAGCAGTCAGGGGTGAATTAAGTAACTCGTGATCTCAAGGTACAAAGTTACAAAAATCGTTTCTGAAAGAACGTCTTAATTGATGATAAAATTTTACGACCAAATTTCGTATGATTTACGTCAAAGTCTTGCCGTTTGCAAAGTATAACTTTAAATAAATTAGCATGGATAGACACTTTTAAAATAGACATTATTTGTTAGCAAATTCAACACGTCAACACAACGAAAAATATATAGTTAAGATGGACGTTTCGACCACAAGGGTCATCTCCAGCATCTGAGAAAACACAAAATTTTTCGCACAGGTTTAAAAAAAAACATGTATGGGGAACATTTGTGAATATTAACAGGAAATTTGCAAGGGGAATGAAGATTGGAAATCATTTAAAACCGGTTTGTCTTTCATGATAAAAGAGACTCTAGAATTCGAAGATCTGTTTGATTAGAAGCGGTTGCAATTATCTGGAAACAGATTTCCGAATGCTAGAGTCTCTTTTTATCATGAAAGACAAACCGGTTGTAAATGATTTCCAATCTTCCTTCCCCTGTAAATTTCCAATTAATAATCACAAATGTTAACCAAATATATGTTTTTTATTGCAAATTTACTCCTGAATATTTGGTTTCGAATTAAAACCTACTTAAAATCTATTCTTGAACAAATAGATCTCATTTACCTCATGATATAATATGGTAAATTTATATTGATGTTCATTCTCTCGCGGTAAATAATTATTCCACCAGTCTTGCGTACGTTTAACGTCAGTGTTATAGGGTTGAATGCAATCGTGAACGCGGAGTAAACTTGCCATGGATACCCTAGAAGTCTAAACTTATTCGTGCCCTCAGGCAGTTACATCTCAACTTGTATGTTGAAAGATATAGTTGTAAAAACATCATGAACTGCATTCTTACGCAGACAAAGCGTAAATAAAAACACCAAGGTTGCTACTTTCAAAGTCAGCATTGCTAAAATTATTTATTGCTGTCGGATTTTAAAAGGTGAACGTTTCGAGCGCCAGGCTCATCATCAGTACAAATTGTCTAAAAAGAATGAAACCAAGAAGAATAGATATAAATATACATGAAATAAACACAGAAGTGAAAAATTCTACTACTTATATCAAGAGGAAACTATGTACAAAGGGTGGACACTATTAGTTTCATTTAGAGGCGGCTTAAGTTTGAATAAGAACTCTAAAATTCTTAAATCATTCTAATGGCTGGCTGCAGCTAAAATGCTAAAACTACTGCATTAGATGACAGTACGTATATTGATTCAACTAATTGAATGATTGGGGAATAAATAATTTGAATAGCTTTCATTTTATTCTACTACCTTAACTACGCAGGAGGGAAGTTGGAAGTACAAAAGTTAAATAGGTTTTTTACCTCATTAACTGAGGAGGAGTTAAAGTTCCTTAGCTCCCATTTTTGTAAGAAAGTTTCATCTCCCACTCGTCTTCTTCGTTTTCTACTTTACAAACATAGGGGCAGTCCGTGTTCCGAACGTTTAACACTTTTGTGGTTTAATGCATTTTAAACTAATATTCGAACGGGGTTAGGCGGATTATGTCAAGTTTTTAGCTGAACAATTAATGCCAGGATTTAACTTACCAATCAACTCGACGACTGTTCTGAGCGACGATTATTGCCGAGATTTAACATAACCATCGACTCTACAAGAAAAGAAAGAAAGAAAAACAGTTTATTTCCAATAGAGATGGTACAAAATTACCATCGTTGGTTTTTAAAATATCTTAAAGTCAACACACTTTAATGATACACACACACGAGTATTGTACTACCCATGTCACTAGTGTCACCCATGTCACAACTACTCTGAGTAACGATTAATGCCAGGATTAAACTAAACTATTCTGAAGGACGATTGATGCTAGGATTTAACTTAACCACCGACTCTACGGCCACGGTGATGTGAGAATAATTCCACGACTTACTACCTCAGGGGCAAATTGGAGCAGTGTAGTGACTCCAATCCCTTCCAAACCCCCCCATTCCCCTCCCCCCCCCACCCCATCCAAACACCTTCCTCCCCCCCATAAACCCCTTCCTCTCTCTCTCCCCCCTCCCGCATGTCGGCCGACCAATCTTTGTCCTGAGGACCATAACTGGGTGCGGATCTAAAACTCGGATACCAAAATCAGGACTTCCAAAAATCTGGCCTTCGGGGACACTTCGGAGCGCAAAGTCCTCTTCATCAGACGATATTGAGCGATACCAGCAGTGAAGGGAGGGGGGGTCTGGCATGGGGAGGGACCAACCAAGGGGGAAGGTGGGGAAATGCGGGGAGTGAGAATACCTAACATGAGGGAGTTTCCGAAGGTGGGAGGAGGTGGGGGAATACGGGGGAGTGAGAGGACCAACCAAGGGATAAGGGGAGTTGGGGAGGAAAACACAGAGGAGTGGAAGGACCTAACATGAGGAAGGGGTAAACCAAAGGGGGAGGTGGGGAAAATGCAGGGGGAAAAAAGACCTAACTTTGGAAAGGACAAACCAAGGGTGAAAGTGGGGGAAATGTGGGGAGAGTGGAATGCGGGGGAAAGCGACCAAACGGGGAGGAAAATGGATGGGGAGGAAAGGCCTAACATGGGGAGGGACAAACCAAGAGGAAAGGGGGGAAAATGGGGGGTAAAAGAACCCAACATGGGGAAGAGGGGGAGAAGGACTCCCCTCGAAGTCGAGGACCACGGATGTCTGCTTCTCGGCTTATTCGGAATCCTGAAAATATTGACAGATTTTCTCGCAGGAGTCTGATGGAAGGGAAGAATTTGGGCTTCTCCAGAAAATATCGAGGCACTTCCCTCAATATCCGGCGATGATGAAGGCTGGTAGTATTTCGCTATCCCGTGGCCTTGATTGGGTCTACAGCTCCGAGTCTAGAAAACCGCGGAATCAAAGACACCAACGCACTTTTGCGGGCCATCGCGATCAACGTGAATGTTTTGCTGCGTTAGAAGTTGGAATACAAATATAGGGAACAGGAACCGTCTGATCGCGATCAACGTGAATGTTTTTCTGCGGTACATGTCGGAATATAAATGCAGGGAAAAGGAATACCAAGTCAGTATACCTCGGACCGTAATATTCCGATTTTGTTCCTTATTCATACGGGATTAGACCATCTCACTTTCGCTAGCTGATCGCGATTAACCTAGATGTTTTGTGGCGGTATGGGGAAAGGAATATAAATATGGGGAAAGGAATATAAATATGGGGAAAGGAATATAAATATGGGGAAAGGAATATAAATATGAGGAAAGGAATATATATATGGGGAAAGGAATATAAATGTGACGAAAGGAAAATAAATATGAAGATAAAGGAATGCCAAGAGTCGGTTTACCTCCGACCGTAATCTCAAAATTTTGATCGATATTCATATGGAAATAAATTTGTATTTTTTGAGAGTTTCTTAATTTTAATGAATGTTGCTGGTAGAACCACCGATAAAATATGAACACCGCAGCCATTTATAGCCATGAAAAAAATTCAACCATGAAAAAAATTCAACGTAGCACTTGATCGTAAATGGGATTAAATAATTATTAATAATAATAAATAAATAAAAAACGTAAATTAAACTAATGTGTCTGGAATTCTCAAGTTCACAACAGCCATCCGACATAGCACCCACTGAAAAGGAACAAAAAATCCATTGAAAATCTTTTGAGAATCGTGTGAAATTTCGGTACAAGTTTACGATTTTATTCTTCTCGTACGCTTAATAAAACACGACTCTTTTAAATCCTGCCCATTTATTCTATATATAAAATCGCTAAAATATGAAGGAACAAGGCGTTGTGAAAGAAAGTGTTCAGTTTTAACGCAATTTAAAATGAATATGACGGGAATTTTTCCGATAGGGTTGTGCTTCAATGCGACGTCGTTAAAACAAATCCCTTGTTCGACGAACAACTCTTGTTTTCGTTTGTGTGAAACTGAATTTCGTTTGTGTGAAACTGAATTTCGTTTGTGTGAAACTGAATTTCGTTTGTGTGAAACTGAATTTCGTTTGTGTGAAACTGAATTTCGTTTGTGTGAAACTGAATTTCGTT
>JACJUY010000369.1:227739-249241 GCA_014220935.1 Platorchestia sp. MABIK
CCCTCGCCCTGCCACAGGCCATAAAATATGGCCACCGCTGAGTGGTCGCTCTGGGAGCCAATCAGAGTCCGCTTTCATCGACGTCAACGCTCGCATTAACTATTCTTTTGGGGAAGCTTCAGTGAGGTCATACTTTGCAAAAAAATGTTACCCTGGATTCATGAAAAGTTACTCTAAGCTTTACGAAATTTACCCTAAGATTAAAATAAGTTACCTTAAGCTCAGAAAGAGTATCCCTAGGGCTTAGGTATGCTATCGTAATCCTTAGATGAGAGACCCTAGATTCTTGAAAAATTACCCTAGGCTTAAGACAAATATCCTAGATTGAAAAAAATAACCTCAGGCTCTAGAAAGTGACTCTAGCTTCTAGAAAAGTAATTATGAGTTCTAGAAGAGTTACACTAGGCTTTAGAAAAATTACCCTAAGGACTAAAAATGTTACCAAAGGTTTTAGAAAATAACTTCACGGTCTTGAAAATTTACTCCATGCTTTCGAATTATTACCCCAGACAATCTACAATTCGCAGGTAATGCTTTAATCTCAAGTAAAAGAATCACAGGCTCTCTAAAAAATGTCAGGAGCAGTTAGAAATTATATGGGAAAAAACACCCCTGGCTTTACATAGTAAATTTGCTCCAATCTCATGAAATTTTAATAGCATAACTGGGGAAATTTCCCGAGCAAGAGTTCAAAGTGACGCAAGGAACCAAATTATTTTTTATTAGCTTCGAAATTAAAGGGCTTGGGAGCTGAATAAATTCACTTTGTTATAATCAAGTACTTGAAAAAGTGAGTGACTCGCGTATGGTTGTGCGTATTTGTGACACGATTTAAGGGTCATTAAAATTTGTTTTAAGTTTATTCTGCAGTTCATTCAAGTTTATCTCACCAACCTCCCTATGGAAGTGACCCGACCTTTTATGGAATTGTATGGATCTCTTATAGCAGTGTAGGGACCTTCCTATTCAAGAGTTCCGACCATCCTATTTATATGAACCGACCTTTCTATTCAAGTACTTTCTATGGAAGTGTACCGACCTTCTTATGAAGTACTTCCTATGAAAGTGTATCGATTTTCCTATGAAAGTTTACTGACCTTCCTTTTTAACCCTTCGGGTACTGAAGGTTACTCTAGAGCCAAGATGGCGAGTGCTTCTAGTTTAGGGCATTTGACATAATTTTAAAGTAATTTCACTAACGAGGGAATATTTTTAAACTAAAAACCGAAATTAGGGAAATTAATAGCATGCATGAAACTATTTTTTAGACACTGCTGAAGCCTGCTCACGTAAATTACCAATGATTAGCTCTACTTTCACACCTTTAGGTCCGTGCCACATATTCAGTAACGTTTCTATTTAACTTGAGCAAGTTTTTTCTGACCTTCGTTTCCTGATAAGTTTGGGCAAAACTTATAAATTATTTCTTCGAATATTCAGAAACTTTATTAAAAAAAAAATTCTCTCCAAGAATAGTGATTTGAAGATTCATTATTTTTTAAATCGAAATGAAGAAGTAGGTGCTTGTTTATTCAAAAAACACCCACACTAGGGCAATTTCACTGATATTTCAGGGTATTGACAACTTTTACCCTGAAAAATTTTCCCCGATCTATTTGAATTTTCGTACTCACGGGGTTAAAGTTCATTAAAGTTTGTTTTAAAGTTTATTCTAAAGTTCATTCACGTTTACTTTACCGACGTCCCTATGGAAGTGTACATGCCTTCTAATAAAAATGTACCGACCTTCCTATGCGAGTGAACCGACCTTTTATGGAACTGCACCGATCTTATAAATGTAGGACCATCCTACCATCCTATTTACGTGTCCCAACCTTCCTACGGAAGTGTACCGAACTTCCTTTTTAAGTGTACCGACGTACCTTTTTAAGTATAACGAACATCTTATGGAAGTATGTTGACCTATCTTTTTACATGTACCGACCATCTCATGGAAATTTGCCGACCTTCCAATTTAAATGTACCGCCCTTCCTTTTTAAGTATACCGATCATCTCAAGGAAGTGTACTAACTATCTTATAAAAATGTGCAAACCTTCCTATTCAAGTACTTTCTATGGAAGTGTACCGACAACTCTCTACTCCCCTGCAAGTCTATCGACCGTTCCAAGAGAACACTTACGACCCGCTGTATCTTCCCCACTCCCAAACTACTCTCCGTTAGATGCTCTCGAGATGCAGAACTTAATTAATCGAAACTTTACCTCACAGAACTTCGTCACAAAGAAGGCAATCATCGAACGATCCTCAGGCCGAGGAAACTTGCTTATCGACGACGTCATCGATGTCGTCTTCATCTCTCGGTTTCAGTTTAATTTAAGATTCTTTCAATTAAATGTCTGCTCTCGAGCAACGAATTCTGCATACTTTATCGGTTTAAGGTTGCAAGTTAAAATACAAATGAAAAATGAACGTGGAAGTCGTTAAGGCGATTTTCAAGTGCCTCTCAAATTGGGGTGAATTTTTAAATGTATTTATTTATCTACACTTATTTCTGCGCCAGAATACGGTTTTTTGGACATTAATTTTCAGTAAATAAAGGACATTTATGTATATACCATGCAACAAAACTTCAACAGAAGGATACCGTATCTAGGATAAGACTGCTGACTGTTATTCCGGGAACAGGAAAACTTTCACACGAACGCTATTTTATGATTGCTCTATCGTTTTCTATTCTTCTCTGTAGTTAAATACGAGATACTTTCCGTTTCTTTTCATAAAAAAAAACTATTTTTTTTGTTTAAAACTAAATTGCAACAGCAGGATACCGCATCTCATCTCATATGATACGGCTGTTGATTATCTTTCTAAAAACTTTACAACTTCCAGGTTAACGACAATAATAACTATACCGTTCTTATTTTTTATTCACAACTGAATGCAACATACTTCTCGTATCTTTTCATAAAACAAAAATGACATTTTTACTCAAAACCAAATTGCTGCAGTTGCACTGCGCTGCACGCTGTGTGTGACCCCGCAGAAAAGGACAATGAAACACCAGCTCATGGTGTCAAGGTACAACATTAGCTGTGTTTTGACATCGTTGCATGTGTATGGTGACCGAATTAGAATTAAAATGTGTCATCCTGAACTTTTATTAAAGGTAGTCTAATATGACCACCAATTTTTAGATTATTCACTACCATCGCCGAATGATCAGTTTTTTTATCTGAAAAGAGGTCATAGTAAATGGTGGCAGCGGTGGGATAAAATAATAGGAATGTAGGTCATAATTTCATAGTGCTCAAATTTGGTTTTATTTTTATTATAATATTTTTCTGATACAGAGATCGTATTTCTAAACAATTTACGACGTCGTTGTTGTTTTTATCTGAAAAGAGGTCGAAATAAATGGTGGCAGCGGTGGGATAAAATAAAATGAATGTAGGTCATAGTTTCATAATGCTCAAATTTGATTTTTATTTATATCATAATAGCTTTGTGATACAAGGATCGTATTTCTAAGCAATTTACGACGTCGTAATGGGACAACTGAAAGCGTTCGCCAACAACATAGAAGCACTTGCGCTGTTGATGTTCTGTTAAGACAGCGTAAATTGTAATATTGCAACTTGACATGATGGCAGCTGTACCGATTAAAGAGCACGTCATCATAAATTATATTTCTCGATTTTCAACTATCTATCAAAGAATAAAAAAAAATCTACATATTTTCAGTGATCATCTGCCATTCCTCAGTTATAATATAGCAGGGTCTGAGGAATATTCATATATGATCCGTAATTATCTACCGTATGCTACAATTTACAACAGAATTAAACCGTTTACATTTGTTGACTAATTACAGACTAGAAGTTTAAAATATTTATATAGTTAAATTCAGCACGAATTATTGGGGCGATTGACCTCTATGAATTATTGTAATGATTCGTTTTTCTGTCTATAAAATTAACTGAATAATAATGACTTTAAAAAGACCAGCTGCATTGGAGTGTCAGCTGAGTTCAGGTTTAGAGCACCAGCTCAGTTGAAATTTGGAGTACCAGTTGAGTTGAAGTTTAGAGGACTAGCTAAGGTGAAATTTGGAGTACCAGTTGAGTTGAAGTTTAGAGGACTAGCTAAGTTGAAATTTGGAGTACCAGTTGCGTTGAAGTTTAGAGGACCAGCTAAGTTGAAATTAGGAGGACCAGTTGAGTTGAAGTTTAGAGGACTAGCTAAGTTGAAATTTGGAGGACCAGCAGAGTCGAAGTTTGGGGAACTAACTGAGTTGAAGTTAGGAGAACCAGCTTAATTAAAGTTTGGATGACCAGCTGAGTTGGAGTACGGAGTGCCAGATGTATTGAAGTTTGGAGGACCAGCTGAGTTGGATTGTGGAGAACCAACGGAATTGAAGTTTGGAAGACCAGCTGAGTTGGAGTGTAGAGTACCAGCTCTAAGTTTTGGCTCAAGTCTCCACCTTGGAGTAAACCGAACGTTTGGAACCACCAAATAAAACGAAGGAACTTGACCAAGTTTCAAGTCTTCGGCGAACTTCAAGTGGGAGAACTCAGCTCGATTTAAAGTTGTGCTGAAGCCAGCAGGTCTTTTTGAGCTGACTCTGTTACCCAAAAGCTGATTTGTATCACAACGATTGCCATCGTACCTCTTGTCAGCTTGTGTCAGCCAGAGACAATCGTCGCTGACAATCCTATGGACGTGATTGCTATTGTCCCGCGTGTGTATATGATATTGATTGTTATTGAAGACACCGAGAGCGCCACGGTCGGATTGCGATTGCGGAAGATTGCGATCGTTCAACTCTTGAACTTTTCGTATTACTTTAAAATGTGTTTGGTAGGGATTAATTTTATCTTCGGGGTTTGTGTTATTGATAAAATATCGTGAGTTTTTGTTATTCTTGTAAATAACGTCTTGCCAGGTCAATATACCACGCTCTGTTATTTCTCTGTTTTTCATAGTATTATTCAATATGCTCACATCACCGTTTTCCTCACCGTAATACTTTTTTCTGAAATGTCGAGGTCGGTATTGAAATCTATGACGAGGAAAAGGCTCTCTTGGTCTATAACTAAAACATCTATTGACGTTACAGTTTCTATAATGCTTTTTATAATTTCTTTCTCCCAAGTTCTCTTCATTTCTTTGTTCTTCCAAGCTTCCTCCCTCTCGTTTATTATTGTTTCTATTTTCTCGTCCATTGTTGTTTTTACTTTTTAAGACATACGTGATCCCTTCGTTTGTTCTGACCCAATCAGTCCTGCGGGACACGTCTTCAAATTCGTAGTCTTCTGCTTCTTCCATCTTCTTTACTTCACCCTCCACAACCTTTTCCTCTTCCTCTTCTTCCTGCTCTTTTTCGGCTTCCTCTTCTACTTCCTCTTGCACCTCCTCTTCCATCTCCTCTTCTTCCAGTTGCTCTTCCCCATCTCCCTCGAATATGTCGTACAATTTTTCTGCCACCAACCACACGCTGACGGCAATCCACACTGCAAAGTACACCGCCACTGCCAGACGCACGATGCCATCAGCAGCTGCATGGGTAAAATGAAGAGTTTATTCGTTATCATTAAAGTTAATTAGATTTTGGTAGCTAAAGACTTTCTACTACTGAAATTTTGTTGATAGAGTTTTAAAGGTCAAATCATTTTTATTATTGAAATCTTTTCACTATAATTTTAATTGGTGAAACCGTTTTTCAATTGAAATATTTATAATGGGATTATAATTGATGGAACCATTTTATTGTATAGATTATTTTTTAATGAAATTTCAATTGCTCAATTCATTTTATCGCTGAAAAACTTATATTACTGAAATAGCTCAAACATTTTGTCAATGAATCATTTTTATAGGGATTTCATCGCTTTTACTAATTTACTTCTCAAATCATTATAATTTACTTTCATTTTGATTCACGACTGACATAATCCGTGTAATGTAACTCGAAACAAATTTTACGTTATTACATTGAAAAACTAATTACAGAAAATCTTTATTGAGCTATATGTTACTGATAAATAGGTTCAACCTAATGAACTGAAATTTGTATGTAATTACCTCACTGAAAATAAAAAGATTTGAATTAACATAAAATTAACTTTTTTTCGTAATACAAGAATATTTTAGGCAATTTCAATTACAATTTTTATAACGATTCCGTGTAGACATCCTGTCAATGTGAGGCGTTTAATTGATGCTGTATGTTTTTTTCAAGTTCCACAGCGTTTAATTTAACAAAAAACTAAAGACTATTTCAAAAAAGAGGCGCTCAATAATTATTGTTGCTGTTTTTTTTCAAGATTCACATCGTTAAATTTACGAAAAGACTGAAAAATAAAGAAAAATTACGTTCCTCAATTACATTTGAATTAAAATCAATTTACATTTGAGGGAAGTGTTGTTGCTGAGCAATTAATGAATTTTAATGGTTGAATAGATCATGATTTTTATCCGCTCCGCTTCTCGGAATTTCGTGAGCAGGAGACTAGGAGGAAAATGTTGATGCTCCTGGCAAGCCTGTGAAGGAAACGGCCTAGGGAAAGTTAACTGAAGATGCTCTTACTGATTAGATTGTTACTTGGAAGATTGACTTTGGCTAGATTGTCACTTGAAAGAAGGGCTCTGGAAAGATTGCTACTCGAAAGACTGATTCTGGAAAGCTTTTTACTTGAAAGATTGGCTGTGAAAAGATTGTTGCTTGAAAGATTCTGGAAAGATAGTTACTAAAGTGATTGGCTTTGGAAAGATTGTCCCCGAAAAGATTGTTGTTCAAGCAATTGGAACTGGAATAATTGTCACCGAAGAAATTTTTTTCCGTAAAGATTGCTGTTAAAGAAATTTGTAAAGAAAAGATGGCCCACGAAAAATTCTTGCTGAGAAAATTCATACTAAAGAGATAGGTACTGGAAAGATTGTCATCGAGGATATTGTTACAGAAAATATTGTTTCTAAAAGACTAGTACAGGAAAGATTGTTACTAAAAAATAAGTCACCAAAGAGATTGCAACTGTAAAGACTTCTAGTAATAATATTGCTACATTAGGGATTGTGATTTAAAAGAAGGTCACTAAAAAGATTGCAACTGTAAAGACTACGACTAATAATATTGGTACATTTGAGATTGTTATTTAATAGAGGGTCAACGAAGAGATCGTAACTGTAGAGCCTGTTGTTAATTAAGAACATCATTACACATGAGATTGTTGCTGATAAGATTATCATTTATCGCAATCATAATCATCTCATAACTCACGTGCGGATCTTTTCGGTCTCCAGCTTCTGACGCGAGATGGCGCTGCGGTGTGGAGTAGCTCTATGTGGCGCACTCGGTCCTCTTGCACAGCGACATGCTTTGTGTTGTGCGTGTAAAGAGTTTCTCTGTCCATAACGTAGGTCGAAAGCCTACTAAATGTGGCAACTTGTATGGACATAATTTATTTTTATTTATTCACGAACGACTAGAAAAGGTAACATTTTGTATAGAATTATAGTGAATATTATTTTTCCCCGAGGGTTATAACATATGTGATTTTTTGTCATCCACTTTCTAGATAGGTATATTCAAATGATCCTGTTTTGGGAATACATGAAAAATATTGTTAATTTTTTCCGTAATTAAATTGGCAATAAGTTTCCTGGAATCCACAACACAATAACATCATAAATTCCACCACACAATGAGCTCCGATATTCTATTTTACAATGAAATCCAGGACACCACCGAACAATACAAAGCCTGAACAATCTATCTAATAAACATTTTGGAAAAACATAAATACAGTCCAATTCTGTCCATTGTTATATCTAAAGGCACTCCACACCATTACGTTGTCATGGTTCCAATTTTTCACTAGCGCGTCAATCGCAGGTTAAACCAGAACTCTAAGGCAATTTTTCACATCTTTAACATAAACCCCTGATGCAATTTTCAAAACAAGCCACTGAGGTAATTTTCAACATTTTTAATACAAACCGCTAGCCGCTGTCCAACTTGAACTTGTTTTCGTACCTTAGTATCCATTCTTTCCTCTAATGTCCGATCCTTAAGTTTTCTGCTGAAATTAAGCCGTTTCTTGTTCATGGTCATGATGAGCTGGGGCTTCTTGGCGGCACGTCGTATTGGCGTTCTCAGCTTTCCACATTCGATGATTAATCTTGTTCGTTGTAACGCTTATAGCAATAAAAGATTCCTTCAATTAATACCAATAGTTGTTGCAGCTGGAGCTGAAATCAAATCTTGTTTTAAGATTTTGTTGGTGGAGGAACTGAAATCTATCTAAATTCCCCAGAAATTAAGAAAAAATGGTAATGGAATAATTGCAGTGGTTCCTTTTACCAAGGGTTGAAAAACATCCTTGTCACATGTGGGCCTGCAGTTAGCAAGATGAGAGCCCATGTGTTTTTCGGAGTTTTTTTGTAGTCAATTCAGATGGTCAGTAAGCCTTTCATATGGGGCTAAATGAAATGAAAAATACAAAACTAGCTCCTGAGACGCTCGCATAGGAAGGCCCTTTTCACTAAACTCACACAGCTCACTGAAACATGGGGTGTCTGTGAACAATAGACGGTGTCTTTCGCAGCGATCTCTAATTTCTCAATTAATTACAAATGAAATCTTTGTAAAATCGCGTGCATTGCTCGTTAAATACGCATTTCTTCCTGCCTCCGTAAACATTCAAAAACTCTGGCATCCTTTAAGCATATGCAAATTATAAAAAAAATATAAAGACTGTGACACGTTGGTGAAAAATAACTTAACCACTCCAGACTTGAGGTACTGAGCCTAACTGCTAAACGTTAAAACACACAAAATCAAATCCAACACATGGAGGCAGACATTTGTAATAGTTAACCCTGAAGTTTGACCACGATTGGATGATTATTTCAAGTTCCTGACTTTTATTTTTCACCCCACTTTGTAAAGTAACGAAAATTAGACACAGCGGTACAGAGGCAAATTCGAAAATTATCAAAAATCGGTCCAGCGTCTGGTAAGGTGGAATCTTTGAATACAATTTCAAGAATCATTGGCTTTCCAATCAATTTTTTTTCTACATCCAACTCAGACTTTCACATTTAACACAAACTCCCCTCTTATTTGTTCGAAGAGCCTTGGCGCTCCATTTTCTTTTCGACAGACCTTCACATTTAAAGGACTCACTCCCCCTCTTATTTGCGCGGATCGACATCTGAATCCGTGGATTCAGAGCGCATCTCGACTCCGCTACTCCGATATTCTTGACACGTTTGTTTTTCCTCTGTCTTTTCGAGGAGGGTGCCATCTGGCAGACAGGTGGTTACTTTTGACTGTGGCCAGTAAGAAAATGTGGTTCAATTTGACATTTTCTTCTTCTGACGTTCGGACGTTCCTCATGGGAAGTTTTGTTGCAAAAACGGAGGTCTTCTTTTTTTGACAAATGACGTGGCGGAATCTAGTTCATATTGATGGGTTTCTTTTATTGAGCTCATTTTTAAGAAGGAAAACGGCGGTCGCTCTTCACGGATATAAATGGGTAGTCAGTTTAATTTGAAGCGAGTCTCAATAATGAACGTTTTATCGAAAACATGGACATAAGGAGAAAAATTTTGGCTTTCAAATCGATTAGAAACATCGAATTTCCCTCAAGTACTGAAAGAATAAAAAGAGTAATTTGTTAATTTTTTATTGGTGAGCTTAATATTTTAACAAATAATTTCATATTTTAAAATCCATTACTCTTAAAGCATTTACATCTCAAATCAGGATATGAGACTAACATGCACTACTGAGAAATGTATTTCTAATGTTTCCTTGCATTTTCTTTTTATCGCAGGAAGAGAAATTTCAGAGTTTTGCGAGAAATCTTACTAGAGTTGAGAAATCTTTTCGGATTTATACACCAAAAATTCTGGGACAGGATTTCCAAACAATTCAAGTCGCCGTAATGTTACAAATGACAGCGTAAGTCCTCCAAAAAAAACTTACGCCACAAGCTCAATCGCTACGACGACGAAAATTACATAGAAATCCGACCTTGATATCGTTAAAAAAAATTACACACGCGCACGTGAATTTTTTTCAATTTAAAAAACTACAAACAACTGACAACTGATAACAAACAACTGAAAACAAACTAAAGCATTACAAACAATTGATAACAAACAACTAAAAACAAGCAACTGATAACAAACAACTGATAACAAACAACTGATAACAAACAACTGATAACAAACAACGGATTACAAACTAAACCATTACAAACAATTGAAAACAAACAACTGAAAACAGACAACTGATAAAAAACAACGGATAACAAACTAAAATATAACAAACAACTGATCACAAACAACTGAAAACAAACAACGGATAGCGAACAACTGATAACAAACAACTGATAACAAACAGCTGATAACAAACAACGGATAACAAACAACTGATAACAAACAATTGATAACAAACAACTGAAAACAGACAACTGATAACAAACAACTGAAAACAAACAACTGAAAACAAACAACTGATAACAAACAACTGATAACAAACAACTGAAAACAAACAACTGAAAACAAACAACTGATAACAAACAACTGATAACAAACAACTGAAAACAAACAACTGAAAACAAACAACTGATAACAAACAACTGATAACAAACTGAAGCATTACAAACAACTGATGTAGAAGCGATCTCATGACACGGCTAAAAATAACGAAGAATTAATAAAAACCTGCGAAATTGCAATCTGTAAAATGATGAATACTGTTCGAAGAACATAACAATAGTAACGGTAATGAGAAATACTTTGCTCCTAGTTAGAATTTGTTAACTACTTAATGATGCAACTTTTCATTATTTACTGAATGAGATTTTTCGTATACCATAAAAAATTAAACCCAACAATATTTTATGGCACTGCAATGAAGTATTTCAAATTCACAAAATTTTTTTACATTTTGAAAAAGGAGATTTTACAAGTGTTTCCTGAAATTCATGACATTTTGAGTAACGAGATTGAATTTTCCCCACTTTGGTTTAATATTTATACATTTTGAATAAGGAGATTCAATTTTGACAACCATGGCCAATGGCCCGAGCAGGACCTACACATATTCTTCCTCTGTGCCGGCCGGGCACTAACTGAGGTTACTGTTCACAAGTCGAGAGCAATAGAGGACGGTTAGCATGCGGGTCTCGCCCTTAGATCCCAGCACACTGATGATCACCTTTAATTGGATGAGCAAATTATAACCAATCTGAAGCGAACAAATTACAACCATGCTAAAAAGAACTTCATACCCACTCGTCAACTTTCGAGCAGGTGATCAGATTTACGAGAAACATGACCGCGTGCCAGTACTGTTTAATGAAACGCCAGGTGGCTCCTTGAATTTATAAAAAAATAATAAATGTATCGAAAAATAAATAAATTTATTTATTATTTATGCGGAATTTCTCCTATGTTATTGAAATAGGTTAAAGGACGCCCAATGGCCGTATCTGTGATACGAGTTTCACCAGTGCACAAGTACAAGAATATTTTAATGGCGGGTACTATTGGGATGGATATATTTGTTGGGCATCCACGTCTGCAAGATTTATTCCAGCAAAATATCCAACCCCGGCAATTTTGACGGGCCGTGTACACTTGTGGAAAAGAAATCACGTCTAAGAAGTTGCATTTGTCGCTCTCTATTATCGCAACAGCCTTTTTGCAGGTGCATCAAATGAACAGGTTTTAAATCAAATCCAATGTTGATTCAATAATAGGAATAACACTGGTTATTCATCTCCTTATGATGAACATTCTACAACAAAATATCACTAAACTGTTTCCTTAACTTAATTAATAATTACTGAACATCATTCGGTTAATCAAGTCTATTTTTGTGTGGATTCGTAGCTAAAATATTGCGCTATTTCAAGTCAACCCTGAATTGGAAATTAGCCATCATACTCATATAAAATATTTTAGCAGATGTAAATAAAATACATACGGGATAGTTTCATATAAAATGTCGCTGCAGATTAAAATCAAATACATACGTGATATTCATCATTTAAAATATCGCTACAGTACAGACGTGAGTACCCGGAAAGAAATAAAAAATTTACAACGCTGAAATCTTACATTTACTTCAACGTTTTGCCGTTTGCAAAGTCTAACTATATATAAAATAGCAATGATAGTCACTTCTAAAATAGACATTATTACTTAACGAGCTTAATGTGTCAGAACTAAAAATATACACGAAAAATGAACGTTTCGAACACAAGGGTCATCTTCAGCATCTGAGGAAACAGTCATTTTTCGTAGATTTAAAAAATAAACATATGTATGGCTAACATTTGTAATTGCTTTCATTGCTATCTTGCATCAGTTGCAAACAAGTAACCCTTTTTTAAAATCATACGCAATACATGTTTGAATACAACATTTACTCTAAAGGCATTAACACGGCGATGTGAGGGCAATTAATTAAACGTTTTACCATCATTTTTTAAATGCAATGCGTTCTTCAAGAAATTGAATCCAGAAGAACAGACAACAGGCACGAGTTTTAAAATAGTTTCATGCAAGGGTCTTGGATCATCCATTACACGCATCAATATAAAAATAAAGATATTGGTAATGACATTGAATTATTTCTTATTCAAACCAACTAGTACAACAATAAATATATTGGTAATGACATTGAATTATTTCTTATTCAAACCAACTAGTACAACAATAAAGATATTGGTAATGACATTGAATTATTTCTTATTCAAACCAACTAGTACAACAATAAAGATATTGGTAATAACACTGACTTATTTTCTTTTTTTTTCAAACGAACTAGTATAACAATAAAGATACTGGTAATAAAATTGAGTTATTTTCTTAATTTTAAACTAACTAGTATGACAATAAAGATATTCATTACACACATCATTTTTACGTGCACCGCATCCGCACATTTTGCGCACACAACAGTTTATGCATATCTCCGACACAGTACGAACATACGAGTAGATTTCAGTTTTTGCATGCCACTGACACTGTACGCACATGAATTTAAGTGTATTTTATTTATGTACTTATATGATATATTGATGCATTCAGCGTATATATACATTCTACATTAAAAATTCCTTTCACGTATGTAGAAGTAAAATGTTCCAGCACGAATTGATTTGCATTTGACCCATGTACATGCATGATACGCAAATGCAGATATATATGTGCATTTTACATGAAAAATTATTTTGAAATGTGTGTATAGGCAGCATGTGTTCCTCCAGCAAGAGTTACATGCATTTTACCCGTGTCCAAGCACGATAAGTAAATGCGTATCTTTGAATTTTAAATTGAAAATTCTAATGTAGGGACACAAAACACATGGTCCTCCAGCACGTGCAAGACTATGCAACAATAACTCAACTCCCGCCGGCGTTTTATTGGCGCGTAAACAAGGCGCCTCTGCGCTCAACTAATTATAATCAAGAATTGGGTAAGCATAATTAACGAGGAAATTCTTCAATGAATAAAACAACGAAGGAGAAAGCAAGGTTCCAATTATTATCACCAAGAAAGTACGGGTATGATCTAATTAACTACGGTCCTGCTCACAAATGAGGCTCCTACTTAATGAGTTGCTCCTCATTAGTGGAAAGCAAAGTCCCTTTAGAGTAATTGTATTGATGTAAGCAAAAGTGGCTCGCTTCTCAAACGACTTCGTTAAGGAAATGGAAACTTTCCAAGTGTCTTTCTTGCCTTCAAATGATAGTTTGCGCTGCGATAGCTAATTTAAGGTTTTTGGGCAGGAATTTCGTAAGATTTTTTTTAAGTTTACATTGCAGAGGTCTTAGATTGAGGAACAAGTTTCGTGAGTTTTTGTAATTTCGTGAGTTTTTTTTTGAATTTTGGGAGGTTTTTAAATTTTGTGAGTTTTTGGAATTTCGTAAGGTTTTGGAATTTTGTGAATTTTGGAATTTGATGAATTTTGAAATTTTGTGAGATTTGGGATTTTTGTGAGATTTTGGAATTTCGTCAATAGTTGGAAATTTGAAAGCTTATGAATTTTTTATTTATTTCGTCATATTCCTCACGAAATACATTTTTGAAAGATTCATTGGAATGATTGAAGAATAAAGAATGAATTCCAATGAAGATTCATTGGAATGTCGAATGATTCCGTGAATGCATATATCCTTTTTTTCAATTCACCCGTTTCCCCATTACCTAAACCAAGTTCAACCTCGTATTTCCTATAAGACTAGGAAAATACCCTAAAAGTACTCGAGTTGAGTTCACACTTGACACAAAACCATATGTGACATAGGCTCAGATATTTCAAATCTCAATGTCTAAGACTACGACGTTGCTCTATAGCCAGAACTCAAAGTCAGTCTTAAATTCTTCTTGACATGGCGAAACTACCCTCAAAATAACTTTAAATATCCTTCAAAATACCCAAAACGTACGCTCAAAATACCTTCTAATTTTTTTATTAATTACTTCAAAGTACCCTGTAGATGCTCTTAAAGCATCCTTGAAATATCCTCAACAAACATTCAAAATGCCCATAAAATTTCCTCACTATACCCGCAAAATGCCCTCAAAATCCCTCAACATCTAATCAACATACTCTCAAAATGCCATCAAAATAACCTCAACAAATCCTCAAAATAGCTTCAAAATTACCTCAAATGTCCTCAAAATACCCTCAAAGTATATTCAACATACCCTTAAATTTTTTTTTTAAATATCCTCAAATTACCTTCACAACATCCATAAAATACCCTCAAATTACCCTCTAAATGCCCTTAAAATACCGTCAAAATATCCTGAAAAAACCCTAAAATAACCCTCAACATACCCTCAAATTGTCTTCAAAATACCCTCAAAACGTCCTCAACATACCCTCATATTACCCTCAAATGTCCTCAACATCCTCTCAAATTACCCTCAAAATATCCTCAATATTACCTCAAAACGTTCTCAAAAATACCCTCAAATTACCCTCAAAATAGGCTCAATATACCCTCAAAATGCTTACGTTTTTCTTGGGTTGGGTGCGTGTCCAGAGACGCCTTATCTCGTCCCATGGGGCCACGGTCCGGTCGATTTTTTAAAGTAAATCACGGCGCTTAAAAAACGAGCATCGGCGAACTCTAGTCGCGTCTTAGATGGTCGCAGGCCGGGCATAAATGCGCCGGGCTACAGGGGCGAATTTCGTCTTGAAATTCAGGTGAAAGGACTTAAAGATTGTGATTTTTTTTAAATTCAGGTGAAAGGACGTAAAGATTAGGATTTTAATTAAAATTCAGGTAAAAGGACGTAAAGATTGGGATTTTTGTTGCCATTTGAAAAAACCTTAAGATTAGGATTTTTATTAAAATTCAGGTGGAAGGACGTTAAGATTATGATTTTTATTACAATTCAGGTGAAAAAAACGTAGAGATTAGGATTTTCATTGCATGACTGCCGTAGGATATTCGAGCCACACCGAACTTTTTAACACCTTGCGTTATTTCGTATCACATATACCATTAATTGATGTCATTAAGAAAATAGAAGTAAAACTCTTTATTTCGAAAATAAATGATACAATAAACTCATCTTTGATTTTTAAAATATAAAGTACGGGTTCTTATATGCTACACACACACATGAGTATCGTTAAACCCATGTCACTAGTCGAAATAAAATGATTGAAAGCAATGTATTCCTAATGTTGCTTAATCTAGATTTGATTATATGTGTAACTACAATAATAAAAGAGAATACAATTACGAAAACGATGCATTGTTGAGAACACTCTTTTTGGTGCCCACTTACATTCAGTGCACTAAAATTCGTAGCTCAGGGACTTGCGATATAAGGAATTTGTTGCAAGTAAAACGGGTGGATTAAAATAATGCTGTGTCTAAGGCAGCGAGGTTGACATTCAGAACTATGTATATTTTCACTCTTAGGTATATGCTATATTCAAATCAAGGGACTCGAAAAAAATGTGTTTTATCACGCGACGAATGTAGGATATTTTCATAGTAATAATAGTGGCACTAAAGCAGTCTACCTGAGTCAGAAACATGAAAACGATTGTTCTACAACGGCTATCATCACATGTACAACATAATTGGAGTCATAAGTGATTTTTAAAAACTAGATAGGGTTGTCATAACATATTCAAGAGCACAAGAAATGATATGATAATTTAGACTACACAAGCCTAAAATGAACATTTTAGGACGTGAATAATAAAAGAAAACATGAATGTCCTACAAAAGTTTCAAATTAGAAATAGTTACATTATCTCCGAAATATGATACAAATGTCTGTAATGGATAAACATACATAGATACTATGACGGTCCAGTTTTATGCTTGGACTAAAACGGACTGGAAAGACATAAAATGTATCCCATGGCTAGTTAATTGAGGTTGAATTAGCGCTTGTTAATTCATGAAAACAACGAAGATAATGAACTTTGGGGGTTGAAAACACTTATGACAGTTTACATGCACATGACATAAAAGCTTTGCACTTCTCGACATCAGAGTATAACATTAGAATTACTGGTTTTCGCATATATTCAAAAATATCACTTCGAGTGAGCATGAAAAATTGAAAAAAAGGGAACTGGCTGCCTAAAGTAAAGTAAATCACGGCGCTTAAAAACGATAATGGAATTCAACATTATATGTTATGAAATTCACGATTCAAGGTGATGGAATTCAAGATCATATTAATGAATGGAATTCATCATTCTATGTAATGGAATTCGAAATTCCATGTAATGGAATTCCAGATTTTGTATAATGGAATTCACGATTCTAGGTAATGGAATTCACGATTCTAGGTAATGGAATTCGAGATTCTAGGTAATAGAATTCAAGATTCTAGGTAATGGAATTCACGATTCTAGGTAATGGAATTCACGATTCTAGGTAATGGAATTCACGATTCTAGGTAATGGAATTCACGATTCTAGGTAATGGAATTCACGATTCTAAGTAATGGAATTCGATGTTCTACGTAACAAAATTCAAGATTCTAGGTAATGGAATTCACAACTTCTGGTTATAGAATTGAAAACTGTAGGTAATGAAATTCAGGACCTTTTCTTATTTTTGTTCATAGAAAATACAAAGAATTTGAAAGAATACCTGCAGCACGCTTAACCTGACTTTGAAATTAAAATTAGAGAGTTCATTAATTTTACGATTTTAACGATCATTAATTTTCAATTTTCATGGAGTTTATTTATTTTAAAGTTTTAAACTTCTTCCACCGTTTCCTCAGTCATGAGGAATTTTTTAATAACGGAATTTTTTCCATGAAAATATTTAGATCTCCAGATAACATCCATCAAATAAATATAACATATTAATAATCTTGTGATATCACTACATAATGTATCCAAGTCTGTTGGATAAATATTACCTACAAATTACGAAGTGAAATTAACTGCAGAAAATATCCAAGTCGCATAGTAATATCCATCAAAAAATGATTTCATAAAAATTGCTCCAACATTCTAATATTATCTACGTAAACCCGCTAAAATTGCTTAAGAGAACATTGAATGCTTTCGTCTGCTAGTTTAACTGAAAAGTTTTGATATGCATTCAAATTTGTGAGGAATAAGACCTAAAGTTTATGTCTATCTCATGACAGATATTATCTTTATCTATTTGCTGATAGCAATTTCTATCCCTTTGTTAAAGGACAGTTTTCATCTCTCGTTTAAAGTCAATTTTCAGTCAACAGCTATAGTCAGTCTCCATCCCTTGACAGAAGTCAGTTTCTATCCTCTTACTAAAGTAAGTTCCCATCCTTTGGCTAAAGTTAGTTTTAACTTCTTGGCCGAGGTCAAATCCATTCTTTGTCAAAAGTCAGTTACCATCCCTTAAACTAAAGTTATTTCGTATCTTTGGCTAAAGTTAGTTTTTAATCTTCGGCTAAAGTCAATTTCTATCCCTTTGCTAAAGTCAATTTCTTTCCCTTGACTAAAGTCATTTCCTAAGAAAATTGATTTCAGTCAGAATTAGGGAGCTGATGTCAGTTATTCTATCGCTTAGCTAGAGTCATTTAGTACCTTTTGGCTACAATCAGCTTCCTTCCCTCAACTGCCACGCGGCCAGACGACCGCTGAAACAACTCCTTCGAGGTCAGAAATTCGTTTTTTGCATTCTCTATCAAAACGTCAGAATTTCAGCCAAAAATGAAGACAACGTGATTCTCCCTGTATTTTTTCAAGCCTCGAGAAGGAACAAGGAGTTCCTCCGGCTCTATTCTTTGACGTCATCATCTCTCTCCTCTGTTTTATTCATTTTTTGCCGCACTTAAAAGATGAACAAAACCAGAGCATCCGAACCGAAGATTTTCCGAGCGCTCTACAACCGTCTGGAAATATGCGTGGCTAAAATAAAGAAACCATCAGTTCTTTAAGCGGTTTCTAATCCTGTTTTACCGTTTTGTAAGCGGTTTCTAATCTTGTGCAGTTTTTCAGGCGGTTTCTAATCCTGTTTATAAGTTTTCAAAGTCGCATTTAATCGTTCTGAACAGTTTTTCAAGCGGTTTCAATTTTGTTCTACAGTTTTTAAAGCAGCTTTTAATCGTACCGAACAGTTTTTCAAATGGTTTTTGATCCTGTAAACCACATTAAGCTCTCGTCAGACACGTTACGAACACATTGGATATCCCTACGAAACAAGCTAGGAACACGTCAGATACTTTGTAAACGCGTGTTAGAAAAAAGTTATACTAATAGCATGCGAGAGCATGCAGTAAAGCATGCGAGACTCACGATGAAACCGCGCTAATTCAGTTTATTGAGGCTTTTGTGATGACACAAAAAGTACAATGGAAATATAGTATAATGAGAATTTTCCCAAAGTGTACAATGGAAATGAATTTCGCATATTTGGCGAGGAGATCAAGGGAGCTGAGTGTAATCGAATTTTGAAGTCTGCGTTATTGAAGGACCTAAAGCGGGCATTTATGACCGTAATTTATGGACTGGTGAGAAGTTTAGATAGTATTATGGCTCCCAGCTCGCCTTATTGAAAATCGAGACTCACGCTTATGGTCGTCCTGAAATAAAAGGGAGTTTTATCGGCTGGGTTCCAGGGTTCTTTTTATGGGCTGGGTTCTAGGGTTGTTTTATGGGCTGGGTTCTAGGGTTATTTTATGGTTGGGTTTTAGGGTTCTTTTATGGTTGGGTTTCAGGGTTGTTTCATGGTTTGGGTTCTGGGTTTTTTATGGCATGGGTTCTGAGGGTTTTTTATGACCTGGGCTTTGGCTTCTTTTTATGGGCTGGGCTTTAGGGTTGTTTTATGGGCTGGGTTGTGGGATAATTTTATGGGCTGGGTTCTAGGGTTGTTTTTAGGACCTGGGCTTTGAGGTTGTTTATTTGGGCTGAAATATGGGTTGGGTTATGGATTCAATTCAAGAGTCGTCCTTATGGGTTAAAAATTAGGGTCGTTTTTAAGGGTATAATCAAACAGTTGCTTCCCGAGGTTGTATGGGTAATAATTATGAATTTTTTCTTATTATTTTACGAGATACAATCATGAGTCTTTTTCGCATTCTCAATTCCATTGTTTGCACCGGTGAAATTGGTGGTGTATTTTTTCACTATTTTATGCGTAAATATTTGATGGTGACGTCTACACTGTGAACAGAATTATGAACAATTAATTTCTGTATTCATAATTCGTTTGAATTTTGAAATAATCCATTTAAAGTATTAAATTTTGTGTTCATAATCTGAGAGGACGCAAAAATAAAATTCATGGCAGTGGAAAAGAAAATCACATTTTGCTGCATTCAAATATTACATACGAATTACAGTATAATTTTCAAAATACTTGTTTCTAATCCTATGTAATTGTATACTCGAAAAACGCAATGAATTCATGCCCATGTGAAGGTTGAAATTAATACTACATTTGTAAACACACTCGAAAATTCCTACACAAATTCTAAACTAGGTTTGCCATATTAAAATGAAGACTTAATCCTGTAGCAATAACTGCAGCTCTAAAACGGCCAAACTTTTGCTCAAAGCGAACAAGTTTGCTCGCGATTTTCTTTTTGAAAAATTCGCGTCACATGACGCGGTCACTCCTGATTATTGCCCTAATTATTACCCAAATTATTGGAGGGATTATTTCTATGATTATTGCCCTGATTTTTGCCCTGATTATTGCACTGATTATTGCACTGATTATTGCCCGGATTATTGCCCTGATTGTTGCCCTGATTATTGTCCTGAATATTGCCCTGATTATTGCCTTGATTATTGCAGTGATTATTGCCCTGATTATTGCAATAATTTCTTCGCAGTTTTTCAAAATAAATGTTAAAAATATTTTTCAGATGCAGAAATTACATTTTCTGAATTCTTTCAGAGAGCGTCACAATTATTAACAAACTAAATTAAACTCCGTGAGAATTTTTTTCATTTTCAAACGATATCACAATTTTTTCAGGTTTTTCAAGCTCCGAGAATTTTTTGCAGACGTTCTCAAACAGCGTCCAAAATTTTTACTCTGTCCTTTTCAGATTTTTTCAATCTAAACCACAAAATTATCATTCGCAAACGCTTTCATTAAGCGCCAGAATATTTACCTAACTTTTTCAAGGTACCCCAAAATAATTTGACGGCTTCTTTGCAGAACCCTCTCTGGACGCCACAATTTTTCCCAAACTTTTTCTAACTTTTTGAAAATTATTCTTCTCGTTCTTCAACTTCGCAGAACCCTTGCTTGGGACCTTCAAATTTTTCCAAACGTTTCCAAAACTATTTTTAAAATTTTTCAATTTCACAGAACCCTAATCTGGGACCACATTTTCCCAAACTTTTCCAAAATTATTTTCCTTCATTGTTCAACTTTGCTTAACCCTCACTTGTGCCCCAATTATTTTCCAAGCTTTTTCAAGGTGCCCCAAAATCATTTTCGAGCTTTTTTAACTTTGCGGACCTCTTGATCTTTTTTTCTGTATTGACGGTCGCGCCGCTCTCCAGTGGATCTTGTGTTATGGATTCCCGATGACCCGGGACTTTGACATCAATACGCTTTTGAAAAGTTTCTTCAACACTCCTTTGCACGAAGTGTATTAAAAGTATAATTATCCTTTACTTTGTATTAAAAATTATAACTATCCTTCACTTTGTATTAAAAAGTATAATTATCCTTTACTCAGTACTCGTATAAGTTTTGCTTATACTTCAAGTACAATCAATGTACAGTATGTCCCACTAAAGCCCGAAGCGAGTATTTATTTCACCGTCTCAGTAATACCAGCTTAAGAATGCTCGTATCAGTAATACCATCATAATTTTGCTTGCGATTAAATGCTCATGGTATTCTTATGATGGTATCACTGATACGGGAAAATAAATACTCGGTTCGGGTTTTTGTGGGACATACTGTATGTATAATAAGTTGATTCATCTATGTACGGGTATAAATATATCTATACAGGGTGTTTCAAAAATACACGGCATAATTTCAGGTATGTATTTCCCACATGTAGACAAT
>JACJUY010000370.1:13656-27460 GCA_014220935.1 Platorchestia sp. MABIK
CTAGTAAACACAACTGAAAGTATAGGATCGTTGAAGGCAGAATTTGTATTTTACAAGGAATTCTTAAACTCAAGTATGATCTCATCTTGAATGATTTCTCAGTAGTGCAATAGTGCTCAATAACTTCTACTCATGCATCTGCTAGCTTGTTTAGAACGATCTCTTTTCCACATTCGATAACCCGAGTGAGACTTTTTATCAGTTAGAAATGCCAATAGATTTAGTTTTTGATTCCAATACTTTACGTATAATTTGTATAAGCAATTTATCAGCTATTACTGAAGGCTTCATTGATTAGGTTCTGTGCAAAATGGCTTCAAGTTCAGCCACCTTGTGGAAACGGTGTTGGTTTTTTTGTGATATATTCTGCTTAAATCATTGTCTCATAATGAAAAAACAAACGAAATAGAACATTAAATTAACAAACCAACTCAGAATATAGAGTACTCTCTTTTTTCAGTACATTTAGCTAGGAGGTGTGAATGATGTGTAGAAAGTAGTCACTTTTGTTATTACCACACTCAAACCAAGCATTGCCATGAGAAAACGTAGATAAGGGAAGAAACATCGAGCAACGGTAACGCTGGCTATGTTCTATCCCTTGATGAAGCTTGATGGTGACGCATAGCGGTGTGTCATGGTGACATAACTCAGTGTGTCAAGATTCCTGTAAGTGTAGTATCGTTTCTTAAATTTATCGTATAAGAAATTGTGACAAGAAATAGTAATAGTAACATGAGTTTGCCAGCGCTTCAGTTACTTAACTAGCAAACCCATGTTACTACTACTACTTGTCACAATTTATTATTCGACAAATTTAAGAAACGCTACTACACTCACTGGAATCGTGACACACCTTCAATAGTTACTGTAATTGTTTGATTGTACGATTGTATAAATTGTGACAAGCAAAGACAATTACTTATAGCATACCTCTCTGTAAAAAAAAATTCAATTGTAACTGACCACTTTCTGTATGAAGATGAAAAACTCAGTTAAAAACAATTTTCATTAGTTAGCTGAAATGCAACAATGATGGGATCAAACATTTTCAACAAGTCGATTTCTAGGGAATCTCGCGTAAGATAAAAAGAAGAACCAGAGTAAAAATTTAAACAATTTGAACAATTTAAACAATTTATTTACCACAGGTGATACAGAGGTGGAATGTTTCTTAAGTCTAATACAATGGTCATAGTAATAGTACAATGGTCAAACTAGAGTATAGCTACCTGTGAGCCCGAACAAGTTCAGCGACTTCTAGGGCATCCTACCATCACATTATTCTAAGGTGTACAATAATCTTTAACCTAATTCACTTAACCTAGTTTCGCAATAGACTGATCAATGAGATAATTGACTTGATATTTGATGCTGTATTTTACAATATAGGTCAAATCGACCATATTTAACAATATATTCGTTAAAACGATTAAGAGCAGACTGAAGATCGGTATGTTACCTATGGCAAATCATATTATTAAGACTAGACATGTAGGACGCAAGATGCGACCTGTTGGTCTTACACGACTAGTATTTTGATAGGAAGTGAGATTGAAGATGTCTTTTGAATACTTTGTAAGAATTACTTGCACGGATCTCCGCAGGTATTGAGTTCCAAGTTTTAGTTCCAACGAAGAGGATACTGTGTTGCGACCTGGCCTTTGAGTAATAGGGAAGCATGAATTTATTTCTATTTCGGGTTAAATGGTCGTGATGACCAGTTTGCGCAGTTAATAATTGTTTTAGGCTATCGTCCCCATCATTTCTTAGTGTTTTGTAAATGAAATTGCAATTGGAGATATTGTAGAAATCCGAAAGTTTAAGTATTTCTAAATTTTTGAATGAATCATTTGTGTGAGCATTATTTTCTAGGTTCTTTACCGCTCTGATAGCTTTTATAGAGTAAATATTTAGTTGGTTTTATTTTTATCAGTTCCGTGCCATGCTTCTATTCCGTATTGCAAGTATGGAGAAATAAGCGTTCGGTATAGCATTTGTAAAGCTGCTTCAGGCAGGAAATTTTTAACTTTGCTTAGGATTCCGATGGATTTTGATAATTTAGAACTAATATGAGCGATGTTCTCTTTGAAGCTCGGATGTTTCTCTATTAAGATGCCCAGAAACTCACATGAGGAGGTTCCTCCGATTTCACCTTCGCCAATTTTAATGCGTGGGAGAGATACATTTTTCTTGTATGAGAATGTAATATATTTCGTTTTATCGATATTAAGGCTTATTTTATTAGCTTTAAGCCGCAATGACACCTTATGAAGTTCATTATTTATACTCTCCGCAATCATAGCGAGATTTTGGTTCGGAAGGACCGCAGAAAGCATACTGTCATCGGCAAAAAGTATGAATTTGAAGAATGATGTAGATTTAATAATATCATTGATAAAAATCAGAAATAGGAGAGGCCCCAGAACAAATCCTTGTGGAACTCCATGGCTAATTGTCTGTAAATCTGATTTTGCGTCGTCGATGACAACGTATTGCATCCGGTTTGTTCGGTATGATCTGAACCAGTCATGGGCAACCCCTCGAATGCCATAACAGTGTAGTTTCGAGAGTAATATTTTATGGTCCACACAATCGAATGCTTTTCGAAAGTCAAGAAATACAGAGAAGACAGGCTTTCCTTCATCTATGATAGAATGAAGGAATTGTAAGTGATTTAATATTGCCTTTGTTGTTAATTTTTTAGAGTGAAAGCCGTATTGTTTATCGTAAAGAAATGATTTTTGTTCAAAATAAGAGTACACTTTTTATACACAATTTTTTCGAATACCTTGCTAATAATTGGTGGTACGGAGATAGGTCGATAATTGTTTCCACAGGTTTTTTCACCATTTTTAAAGATAGGGGTTACTCTAGCAACTTTGAGGGAGTTCGGGAAAGTGCCTAGTAAGAGAAACTGGTTAATGAGATTGGATATCAGCGGGGCTACAATATCAGCAATAATTCTTAGTACTTTTGTCGGAAACGTTTGGAACCCACTTGATTTATTTTTTATGTTGTTTATGCATGCAATTACATCGGAGGAGTTGGTAGGCGTAAAGAAAAAGGAGTTGTGTTCTCGAATATGATCCATGTATTCCAGGTGATCAGTAGGCTCACTTGGAATATCATCAGCTATAGTTTTTCCTACGTTTACGAAGAAATCGTTGAAGAGATTAGCAATTTCTTTCTTCTCATGGTATGCTACATTATCTTCAACAACATGTTTAATTTCCTTTTTATCAGCGTTATTCGGTTTACAGTAAGTGTTAAGGAGGCGCCAAGTCTTTTTAAAGTCAGCTTTAAATTGAGTAAACTTGCGCGTAAAGTAGCTCTTTTTTGATGACCTTATCTGATTTGTCACACAGTTTCTGAATCGGTTTTATGTTTCTAGAGATATTCGCCCTTCGTAAAGGAGGGCTAGGTACGCTTGACGTTTCTTTATGTTTATCACGATGTCTTCAGTAATCCAGGGCTTTCGTTTATTTTTCGGGGTAACTGTACGGGTTACAATTGGGCAAAACTGATTGTATGCGACCATTATAGTTTCAGTCAATTTTACTACTGCTTCATCAATGCTCGCTGCATTATTGTGTTGAGAGATATGCAGTGTTGGTATTGATTCTTCTAGAACGGTGCGCATTTCTTCTAAATTTGATTTGTTTACTTTGTGATTTGGGTAGGTTTCAGCCCGTGACTTGGTGCAAGCAATATAGACATTTTTCTTAAGAAGAAAGACTGGAAAATGATCTGATAAGTCAGAAGTAATGATTCCAGAAAGAAATTCCCTTGGGTCTGTCATAAAGATATTGTCAAGCAGCGTTGCTGATTCCGAGGCTATTCGTGTAGGCTTTGTGATGATCGGAAGGAATGATTGAGACTGAAAGGCTGTTAGGAAATTAGAGATTGGTTCACAGCTTTCATGTTTCAGTAGATCATAATTGACGTCAACGCATATTATTATGTCATTGTATAAGGACCTGTTGAACTGAGAAATAATTCGATTTAGTTCATTTAGGAAGGATATAGGACAGGCTGTTTGAGGCCTGTACACCGTTCCCAGCACAATGCGTTTACCATCTCTAGACAGTTCTACGATGAGTGATTCTATATGATCCTGATTCATTGGTGCACCCGCTATGATTCTCGAGTCTATGTGGTTATATATATATGTACTGATGCCTCCGCCTCGCTGTCTTTTTCGTAGCGAATGGTAACCATGATTATTTTCAAATCGAATCATGTCTTTGCTCGAGTCATCTAGCCAGCTTTCGGCGAAGCTAATCACGTTTAGGTTATATTTAAGTTCAGTAATAGTACATTGTACCTCGTCTAATTTTGAATAGAGTGACCTACAGTTCCAACACAGGAGTGAGAAATCATGGCGAGTTATTCGTGTAGTTTCGTTGAATTTTGATATATTAGTATACCTACAGTCTTCAGAGTCGTTTAAGTTTGAATATATTCTGTTCAAATGATTGAGATCTGGGTCGATTTCGTTGAGGATATTAGCGTTATCAGCAACTTAAAATTAGCAAACAGTAAGAAGTAGGTATTATATAGCTTAGAAACGAAATACAGAGTCAAGCTTAAACGGATATTCCTGTCTAAAAAAAACAGCTTATGAAGTAAGAGAGAATAGAGTCGAAAATCTAGCTCGATTTCGTGAGTACACACAAAATTCAGTCCATGAGCGAATAATATTGGAGTTCAATATCGCAATATTGGTGCAAACAGATTGCTGAGGGCGTTTTCACAGTTCACATACAGCAGGTAATAAGTTTTAAAGATACGACGACAATGATATAATCAGCTAATAGGTGGGGCAGAAAAACCGGTGTTTCCCGGTCGCCTCATTTCCCTGAGAGGTGATCTTGGCTGGCCGCCGCGCTCACCGGATCTCACTCCATGTGACTTCTTCCTTTGGGGTTACCTCAAATCGAAGGTTTACCAGCATCGACCAAGGACCCTTCTTGCTTTACGAAGGGAAATTGCTCGGGCAATTGAAGAAATTCCTGTGGAAATGACGGTGAAAGTCATGGAAAGCTACCGCGAGCGCCTAAATCAGTGTATCCGCTCCCAAGGACGACATTTGAGTGATGTGCTTTTCAAAACCTAAATTTAAAAATGGCATAAAATTTGCGACATGCTAATAAAATAAATTTTTTTACAAGTTGAGTGGTTTTAATTTTATAACGTTTTGAAATCGGATAGGTTTTTCTGCCCCACCCGTATTAGCTGATTATATCATATCATGTATGATTTACGCGTAATAACATTACGCGTAATAACGCGTAATAACAATTACGCGTAATAACATAACATAACATAACATAATAATCACGCGTAATAATAACAAAAAAATTAACACTTTTATTTCTAAGCAAACGTTTTGGAATGTTATAATTACATCTACAGTGCTGAAAAACTGCAAAAAAGGTCAAACTTGTAAAGTACAGAAAAATTAAAGTAAATAAGTAAAATAAGATATATGAAACTTAGATCCTAATCCTTATTCAACAGCAGTAGAACTAACAACTTTCATTGGCTTGCTTAAACACCCTTTCATGAGCTCATTGAATCATAAAATTACACGGGGGAACCTCACATACACAGACGCGCAAAAACACATCACATACATATGTACACATACAGAAATATCTCAGTAGGTTAACGCAATGTTCAGTTTGACTGCACTCAACTCTTTATTTGAGTAAGGTTTATGGGTGGATATTTGGATGAAGGTTCTAAAATGCGAAGATCTTGTTCATTATTTGAGGTACACATTGAAGAGAAGTTATTTCTCTTGAAAAGATTATTGAATTGCTGACAAAGATCTCTAATTGCTGAATGAGAAAGATAGAAAAGTATGCGACCAGTTCTAGGGGAAACTTCTTAATGTTGGCTGTGCCAAATAAACTGTTGAAGTTTAGTACTATCAAGCAACATTAGTCTGCATGCAGCAGTCACACTTATTGGAATAAACACATCTACTCAATAGCACTGCTCAAGCGTTCTTTCTTCCTAAAAAAACTGATTTTAAAACTATTTCTATAAAACACTCTGACGTCAACTGAAATAAAAATCTACTGACCAAAGATTCGACTTCTCCTTTCAGTTCTGAGTTAAAACAACCCAAAGAAAGTACTGTAGCTCTACGTGCGTATTCTGCTTTGCTACCCTCAAGAGGACAGGAGAGAGCCAGAATTTCGTATCTGGAAATTTTCGGACGGAATTATCAATGATGAATTTACGATACTTGTTGTTAATCAATAATGTCCGAATAAATTCTATTTTGCGGTGGAATGCTTCAAAACTACTAGATATACGATATGTTCGATAGAGTAATATAATTTTGCAAAATTTAACATATTCCTTATAAATACAATTGAAATGGTTCATACTGAGATCAGTAAATGTTGTCTTCGTGTTGACAGAGTTAATAAAGATGGATTTAGTAGACTTTTTCACATGTACATCTATGTAAGGAATTTAGCTGTTTTTGAATATTTCCCTAGTAAATGTAATATAGGATGAGACGCATTGATATATTCGTAAAAACAAGTGGCTTCATTTTCTGAATGAAGAAAAACAAACATATCGTCCAGGTTTCTACGTTAGAATAAGGGTTTAAATGCTGTAGGGCATTGGGCCAGAAAATTCTTCTCTAAGTTAGCGAGGAACGAATTTGCTAGGAGGGGAGACAAACTTGAGCCCATTGCTAGACCGTCAATTTGTTTGTAAGCTTTCACTATGAATACAAAAACTGAATCTTTTAGTAGAAGTCTTTAGTGATCTCCAGCAAGCGTTTGAACTGAGGCCTATCGTAATTCACAATGGTAAGGTTGTCTTGAAAAAATACGCTCAAGCAAGACATTAATTGATTCTTCTAGCGATACGTTTGTATACATGGATTCTACATCAAAACTACACGTGAACAAATTTTCTACGTAGTTAACAGTCGATAACTCATGTACAAAGTGTTACGAGTTACTGCAGAAAATTCACTGTTACCACAATTCACTATTACAAATCTCCACTTTGTGTACCACAATAACGAAAAAGATCTTCGTATTTTAGAATTTTTCTTCAAATCTACTCGTAAACCTAAATTAAATAAAGACTTGAGTGCAGTCAAACTGATTATTGCGTCAACCAACTGACATATTTCTGTATGTGTATGTATGTGGTGTGTGTTGGCGCGCGTCTGTGTATGTGACGCTCCTATGTGTAAATTAATGATTGTATGTGCTTGTGAAAGGGTGTGCAAGTAAGCCAATGAGAGAGATCAGTTCTACTGTTGTTGAATGAGGATTAAGATTTATGTTTTATTTATGGTTCTTTACTTATTTTATTGTATATTTCTGTATTTTCTAAATTTGATCTTTTTGTAAGTTTTTCAGCAATGAAGATGGAATCATAGCATTCCAAAACGTTTGCTTAAAAATTAAAAATGTTCATTTTTACTTAGTTCTTCTTTTTTCCTATGAGTGATAGAATCATTTGGCAGAGTTGCAAATGAGATGCTTTATTCCTTCCAGGTTTCCGGTGACTAAAATTCAGTATCAGAATGAAAAATGCAGCATTCTTCAATGTTATCTTAATATTTAAATCAGTTAAGTACTTACTGAATTTTTTGTAGGTGTAAAAGAGAATTGATTTTCAAGTACTGCTTATAGGAATTTAATTTTTTGAGAGCTTGTAACTTTTAGGGCCATGAATGCATAAAAACGGCAGTAGCCAATATTCTCCTAAACTTTTTTACTGTTCACTTTGTTAGGTTTTTAGTTTGTGCCGCTTCTTTTCTTTCAATTCTGTCGAGAAGACTGATGAAGCGTCGAGTTTCTGCTTGACCGACCGGCCTTTGTGTCGCTGCTGCTTCTCATTAGGAGGGGGACCAAGCAGCAGCCTCTCGCTGCTCCTGCTATTCATACATTTCCTTTCTTTATAAGGACTTATACGTCTCTCAGTTTGGACCGCTATTGGTGTCTGCAGATCAACAAGAACACATGAAAAATCTCTGAAATATCCAACTTAATTTCTACCAGAAATTCACTAATGAATGTTGTATCATATTTTAACTATAATTTGTATTCCATCTTTGAAGAACACAGAGTCCGAAGTTGCTCTCAAAGAAAAATCATGTTGATGTAACAAAATGCCAATCCAAAATTTTCAAATCATTTTTTCATGCTGAAGATCAACTGTCGCGCAACTCACTTAACCCATCTGTTTTTTCCATTTTTAATACGGAACGATAATGCTCATGAAAAACAAAGTTGATAGAGCGAATTATTGAAACCATCTGAAAAAATGAACTTTTTCATAAAATAATTCTACTATCCTTAACTTCATCAGAGGCATTCTGAAGAAAGGAATTACGAAGGTACCATTTAGTCTGAAATTAAGGGAACGGAAAATCTACGCACAAGGAATGTGCCCACACCATCCACATTGAAACAAAATGATTGAGAGATGTTTATGAAGCAAGATGAAAGTTGAGGAAAAAGCATTCGGTGATGAAAAAATATAGGAATGAATCAAAAGGACAGTATGTTATCAAATGAAAACCTTACAGTAATTTGACAAAAAGAGCTTTACCTTCTCTCTACATCCCTCTTCTCATCTTTCCCTGTGAGCGCAAGTTCCGTTATTTACGATAATTGCATCCCCAGAGGAGAAAAGATGAAAATTGAGGGAATCTAATTTCAACCTAAAATATATTCGAAGCAGTTCCCAGTTACCATGACGGTCGAACAGCTACTTTATTTGAAGAAAACAGCTATTTCCAAATTTGCAATGATAAACAAACAGTGAATGCATGACATGAAACAATTTCGATGAAGGATATCTTGAAAACACGCCATAAAGTAGGGACCACAAATAGCAAAAACAAATTAAAACTTCGACTACAGACATATAGTCCAGTTAAAAATTATTATTTTAACTACGTCCAAAAACGTTCTGAGCTCGGCGAACATGCCTCGACCATAAACACAAAATGAAACTGCTAAATTTTTTTGCACTGATCCTAAGCTGAGAGAATAATTTTTTAAATACCCTGTGTTTCGCTACCACTACTGTCACAGTTAGTTGATGCTTGATTGATAGACAATATTCTACCGATGAATTATCATACATTGAAGCTAGTGATTAACGCCATTCTAGTGGGAGCATCTCTTTGCAGCCAATCCCATTCATTGTATCTCTATGGTAAATGAAGTCGCTCTACTATAAATGAGCGTGTAGGGCATTTGCTTGCGGAATTTGACCTGTGAGTTCGAATGACTAAAGGCTTATTTTCAACTTTTGAGTAGAAATAAATTACTGATAAACATGTTTTTCGAACAAATCTGAGGTGACTGAAAGTTAAATTTCACTTTTCCCGATGTTTTTAACTATAGAAGTCCAGAAAAACTTAGAGATCACTCCTGAAGACAACCTGGCACAGTTTCCCACTGGGTGAATGATTTCCCACTCATACTCTGAAATCATTCCAGTATAGATTTGAACAACTTGCAAGGGAAACAATAAATTTTAAGTTGTCATCTGAAAATAACAGGTTAAAAAAACAGCGATGATTTCATGACTAGAATATTAGTATAAAGTGAGTCTACATTTACAAAAGCCATAGAAATCTTTGACAATAGAAATAACTCTAATGTTTTCACTCAATTTTGCAGCATTGTCAACATTTTATTGATTCATAGTTATATTATTGAAGGTTGCAACAAGTAGTGTTCGTAATTTTATAACTGGTAGTATCACAAGCTCCTATAATAATTAATAACCTAAATTTGAATGTTAAATCAAAATCGGGCTCGAGTATTTTTGGAAGATTGTACAGCATAGCAGGAGGAGAACCTGATACACGTAGTTAGGAAAACTTTCCGCAGGTGGATTTTTTAACTGATATTGCACAAGCATTAACTTATTTTTTTTTATCTTCGACTTTCAATGCTATTTCTTTCTTGATATAATCATTTCATTGAATTTTGATGTATCAGATTAAACACGATTAATTTCCTTGGAATTTTCTTAATTTTTAAGTTTCTGATAAGGTTGCGATTCAAGCAAACCATTGAGTGGTTCAGATTCATACATCTATCATGAAAAAAGGAACCAATAGAAAATGAACATTCAAATAATTTTTCATAGAAAATGTTCTGGAATATTATATTCTTCAGTGCTGAAATATGAATACAGAAATTGAAACTATAAATATGAAAAAAGTCAATAAAATAAGTAAACACTTGTCTTTAAAACATAGATCTCATTCTTCATTCAAACAGAAGTAAAACTAACACATAAACTCATATGTTTACATACACACCCATGCACAAGCACATACAATCATACATTTCCACATGGAAACCTCACATAATTAGACGCTCGTAAACACATATACACACACACAGAAATACGTCAGTAGGTCGAAGCAATGTAAAGTTTGACTGTACTCAAATCTTTCCAAAAGTCGAAAATCTTGGTCGTTATCTGCAGTACACAGAGTGAAGAACTAATTTTTTTGAAAGGAAGATTGAATTGCGGACAATGATCTCGAATTGCTGAATGAGGGACAAAGGATGGTATGCGACCAGTTCTATGGGAAAATTCTGAACGTTGATTGTGTCTAATAAATGGTTGATTGTTGAAGTTTGATATCATCAACACACATAAGTCTGTATGAGGCAGTCTCGATCCATGCAGCAGACGCTGCTGAGGAACGCATTGAAGTTAAAGCAACGCTTCCTCAAGGTCCCTCAAAGTTCTGGAAGCGCAACGAAATAAATCAATCAGCACCGATATAACTGAATCTATTATTCATAAAGAAATGGATAAACACAATTGAAATCTTCACTAAATGAAGATTAGGTCACAATGCATCAATCATTAACAAAATTGCAAGACTTCACAAAATTGCTTTCCAAAAAATTAAGAAGGAGTGGAAACGAGAATATTCTACCTGGACAAAGGTTAATGAACGATGATATAGATAAGCGATTGCGTACCAAATGGCGACAAAATTTAATATAACTCGCTTATTTTCAACGACTTCCCGGCTTCGTCAAGCACATGACCGAATTACTGTCTTATAAAAATTGACAATTTTTCTCTCCCATTCTTCTTTCAGTGAATTACATAAATGATCTTGATTTTATGGGTTTCTTACCAGAGCTCTCTCTCCATAATATCCTACATACATTTTCTACAGGGTTGAGGTTGGGGCTCTGGGCTGGCCAGTTCATCAGGGTAATTCCATCTTTAAAAAAGGCCATCCCTTCCTAGCCTCGTCGCAGTGTGCATTGTCCAGTGTGAAAATTTCGGATTCAAAAGCGCTAAAGCGTAAGTTTTGAACAGCATGCTGCGGAAGAAGCCGTTTGTAAATCTCATCATCGACTTTGCCATGCAAACGGGTGATTGGGCCATCTCCCAGAGAAGAAATCATTCCCTACACCATCTTACTGCCCGCACCAAACCTGACTGTTTGCTCGACACATTGGGAAGAGAGTTTGCCACGTGTTTTGCTGTGTACGTAAATGTTGACGACTGAAACAAACACGCTAAAATTGAATTCGTGGCTGAGATGAATTAGATGAAATAGGCTGATTTCTTGGAAATCTCATTTTAGGATAAAAAGGAAAACCAACGTAGCTAAAGTTATAATGATAAACACAAACGTTTCGGATCATAAAAAAATCCATCCTCACTGCTCTGGAAAGCAATAAATCAAAACGTGAAAAAAAAATTTCTAAACCTTAATTTTTCTTAATAAACCGAAAATAAAACACTGGTATTTTGTTTTACACATGTTAGGCGTGTGCTGGTGCATTACCAATGTTATGTGTGTACCTGTGTTTCCCCTTATTAGATGTGAGTTACTGTTTTACCTGGACTAGTTGTGTGTTACTTTACCCATGTTACGCGTTTTTTACAGTGTTACTCATGTTAGATAAGTGTTACTATGTACCCTGAGTTAGGTGGGTTACTGTGGTACTCGTGTTAGTTGTGTGTTACCCAGGTTAGGTGTGAGTTACTGTGTTACTCTTGTTAGGTGTGTGTCCCTCGTGGAAGGCGAGCATTACTGTGTTTACCGTGTAGGGTGTGTGTTACTGTGTTGCCGGTTTTAGTTGTTATTGTGTTACTGTGTTACTCGTGTTAGGTGTGTTATCCCTGTTAGGAGTGTTTTACTGTGCAACCCTAGTTTGATGTGTGCTACTGTGTTAGGTGTGTCACTTTACAACAAGTGTTAGCTGTGTTATTGCGTTACCTGTGCTTGGCGTGTGTAACTGTATTACTCGTGTCAGTTGTGTGTTATTGTGTAACTCGACTTAGATGTGTGATACTGTGTTACCCGTCTTAGAAGCGTTTTACCTTGTTACTTTTGTTATATGGGTTTCCGTGTTAGGTGTGTGTCATCAGTGGCGCAGCCAGCCCAAAATTTCGCGGGGGCGGGGTCAGACATTAATTATCCGCCATCTTTTTATTCGTTTTCCTAAAACGGCGACTGAAACTGGCAACTGGCCTCCAGCTCAACATTTCGGATGGGAGAGAAGGGGCCATTTAGCGGTGGTACCCTTCTGTCTGTGCTATTGTGTGCCATCTAGCATTTACAACCACGTTTTCGCAATGAATTTCTTGAAAAGGCAAATTTCAATACATTAATTTCCACCAGCACAACCTACTTCCCGCGTCCTGTTGACATAGGTTCTATGCGGTAATCCACTCAAAATGTCATCAAAAGAAGTTCAATAATTGCTTTGTAACGAATCACTTACTTGCGCTTTTTAACTTCATTCTCATCATAGCGTCATCATCGTAACGATTGAATTTATGCAAGCTAATTCGAGCCACTCGGGCCAATCAATTCCATATTATGGGCTCAATCTGGTTGTCTGCATTTATCGCGTTGCGATTCCTGTATTGTACATTGACATAATGAAATGAATTTAACCAAAGCTCTAAGGATTTTATGAGACTTTTTGTGATGCAGGATTTACAACCACTTGAATAAAAAATTCTCCCTCCGTTCAGAAATATTGGCTACACAAGGCGAAAACTCGGCGTTCCAGTGTCTTCTTCTTCGGTTTTGAGTACAGTAAACAATCGTGCACAGTGTGTTGAACACAAATTTCAACCTTTAATAAAGATGAAACTCTTGGAGAGTGCACATATAACCGACAGACAAAAGATTTGACAAATTCTGCGCGAAGAGCAGTATGTGTTGCAGGCATTTCTTGAGAGATATACAGCCCCTCTGTAATTTCAATTCAATACAGTCCCTTTAAACATCAGAATGCTTAATTGAAGCAGTAACAGATAGCTTTGAGGAATCACAGAGATCAGCATAGAAAAACATTTTTTTTAATTTGCAGCAGTGAATGGAACCGATCATTTTGGTTGACGGAGGCATTAATTACTGGCTTCAACATCTGTCGAAAGTATAACTAAAAACAGGAAAGAATTTTTTCAAATTCAATTCACATCTGAGAAAAATTGAAGAATAAATGAACAAGGTAAAAATAAACATAGGGGTAAATATGTTTCTTCTCTTGAAACATCATCAATTTCATGCATTAAATTACAACGTAGAGTTTGTATTTTGCTATTTATCTTTTTGTTACCACATGTAGTTTTGCAAGTATCTTTACTACAGGGTTTACAATTGTTTTGGAGGAATAAATTTCCGATCAGCTTCAGCATTGATAAGGACCAACTATTTCTGACATGAGGTAGTATTATACAGGGTGTTTCAAAAATACACGGCATAATTTCAGGTATGTATTTCCCACATGTAGACAAT
>JACJUY010000370.1:28696-48290 GCA_014220935.1 Platorchestia sp. MABIK
GATTGTCTACATGTGGGAAATACATACCTGAAATTATGCCGTGTATTTTTGAAACACCCTGTATTTGAATCGTTGATGATTCAGAATTACACACAAGTATTTAAATTGATTTCGCTTCAGCAAATTTATAGTATTGACAAAATTGACGATATAGTGAATGGCTTTTATGTACGAGTACTAACTAAACATGGATGAATGTCTGTTTCCTTCAAATATTGACGAATCGCGTATATTTTTACGCTGCTTGTACGCTGATAATTTAAAAATCGGAGAAATATGTTTCACATTATATATACATCAAATAGTCCCTACATCTGCAGTATATACGTTCTTTCTTTCCATGCACTTCGTTGATTAAAAGATCATCTAGGTTATCGGCAGTAGGAAGTTCGTGAAGTATTAGACGGAGTTCACAACTGAGTGATTTCTATTATCGAATGAAGTTGTAGTGGGCACTATTTATTCATATAAATATTAAAATTCAGCTAATGTTAGGTGCGTATTTAGCAGAATCTTACGTGTGTGTGTCGGTGTCCGTCAGTCCACACCTCGTGTTAGAGCATCAAACAATATCGTACTTACGGATGACTAACGATACATGGCTAACCGTCGTTAGGTGAATAGAAACCATCTTTTATTTAGGATGCGTTACGATAAGTTATTTTAGGTCAGGCTAAAAATAGGTTATGTTAAGTTAGGGTTATGCTTGAATAGGTTAGCAAGGCCATGTGATGTTAGGATAGTTTACCGTAGGTCAAGTTATAATAATTTAGGATACGGTCGATTAGGTTAGGTTAAGTTAAGTTGGATTAGGATAAGTAAGGACAGGCTAGATTTGGAAAGATTAGGTTATTAAAAGTTGGGTAAGGATAGGTTAGGTTAAGTTACGCTCGGTAAGGATAGGTTATGTATATGGATTTCTGCTTTAAGGTAGAGTAGGATTAGTTAGGGTATGATGGGAAAATATAGGTAAAAAGTATACGATAGGTTGAGATATAAGAATTATGGTTGGATATGCAAAAGCTTAACGGTATGAGGTGAGAAAAATCGGTAATTTTTCCACAGGTCTAGCTATAATGTGATATTATTGACTTTCGAGGGCAATATAGAGATATTTCCAGCTTTAATTTGTAGAACAAACTGGTTGTAAACGAGAATTTGAATAAATGTGCTTTTGAATAGCTTAGTGATGACGTCTCAGAACAACTAAACTTTCAAAGAAATAATGCTGTACCTGAAATTTTGTACACAATTGAAACATGACACTGTAATTCACAAATATATTTGATCAATATTGAATTTAGCGCGTCAACGATTTTGATTTTTTTTTAGTATATATAGGCAATTGGAGACATTTTAAGACGTTTTACGAGAATGATTTTGCGCTCGCAAACGCTTAGTTTTCAAGGTATAGCATAAATAACGTTCAGGTAAGCATACCATTAACGGCAGTTTTGATATGGCTCTTCCAGCGGGAGGTGGATTCGGAGCACGCGAAGTTTTTTGGCGCGTAACATCGGTCTCGGAATGGCTAAGTCAAGTTATTTTAGGTTTACTTTAGTTAGTTTAGGCGAGTTTATTTATTCTTACATTACCTATCCAAACCTCACTTATCATTACGTCAATACCGTATTTCAGCTCATTTACGTGTCCATTTGTTCAATTTTATAAAAAACGATTCTACAATTTCAGAGTTGAATATCTCGAAAAGTAAGCATTTGCGAGCTAAATGCCATTCATGTGAAACCTCTTAAAATGTTTCCAATACATAAATGTGGAACCAAAATTTTCAACAACGTTGACGCGCTAAATTCAATATTGACCAAATTTTTTCAGCTTAATATCTCCATGATTGAAAACCTTGTGCTCATTTTTCAGAACCAATTTCAATATGTGCATGAAAGTAACATCTCAAGTCATTCAAAAATTCTTTACTACTATTTTGTAAGGTTTTGATTTGCGCAATCGTAGTTTCACTTTCTTAAGTATGTTTTATTTTACGAGTGAAAACAAAGCATGAACAATGCTTTTCTCTCGACTTTAGAAGGGAATCGTTCTTGGTGGCCTGAGCCCTGTTAATTACATTAATATAACACAAGCAACTAAAATTCATTATTCAGGTACTAGCTTCAGACACTCAATCCGACCGTTGAATGCAATTTATATTAACTGATAACATGAATCTATGTTGTATTGAGCGACCCATTCATCTGAGCAATCATTGAAACATATGGCTTGAAATAATTAACTATTGGTGTTGTGCAGCAAAAATACATTTCTCAGTAAATTCTGGAAGAAACTGTATTTCAACATCAACAAAAAAAGAATAATTATTGATGATTTCTTCTCAAGTACTGAAACGGGTTTATTGGATGCAAGCCTGCCCTATTTAGCTATAGAACTTTTTTCAGGAATGCTTCCAAAGTATCCATGTGGTGCATGGTACTCGGTCTTTATTTAAAATCCCACTGCGACCTGCTCTAAAGTGAACTCATTTACTTTGATCTGCAGTGCAGGGGTTTGTACGGTGATAATTGGGTCACAAGCGGGCGGTGAGGATTAGTTTCATGAGCAAGCCGCATAATTCAGCTATCATTTGTAAGCAAAGCCAAATGTTTCATTTTTAACTGAATTCCAGAAAACAATTCTGTTCTTCTCTGAGTTCACATATTCAAATATATTTCTATTCCCCATTCATTCGAAATTTGTTCAAATGATGACCATTGTTGAAGTCAATGCATAGTTATTACAAGAGTCGTCAGTTGAGAGCTGCTCCATTCACTTGTTAGCAAATTTGATATTCTGAATTGCTAGTTATTTAATTTTTTTGGAGAAAGGAACTGATATTACAGCTAAAAATTGCGAAAAAGATGGGTGTTGCTACACTTATTTGTAATGTTCAACAGCTCTATTTCAGGATGTGAGTTTTAGGGGCCTGTTGTAACATGTATTGGACTGACAGAGGTAGATATTAAAATTGACATTCAGAAACTGAACAATCACTGACAGCCATAACATGTAGAAATGTCTGACAGCACTTGAGTAGCAAGGGGTTCCTCATCATAATTTCCAACCGATCACAGACTTTCTTTTCTTCCTCGGCCTTTTCTTCATGCTTGCGAGCAAAGCCCAAATCCATTTCTTGATTGCAAAGCTCGAATGCTCATCGGTTCCTTACTGTCGGAGTGTGGCGGCTTCTGTGCAAAAATGACTGAGATTTATGTCGGTTCTTCTGCTGTTTGACTCAGAACTCCCGGGTGATCTTTTCTGCTCATATGTTCTTAGATGAAGGTCAGTTGCTTTTGCTGCTCGCATAGATAGGTTGATATAGGAGAGAACTTCAGACAGAAAAAAAACACATTAGTGAGCAACAGGCAGTAGTATGTATACTAAGTTCGCCAGAGGCGAAACCATATGTTGTTTATGACTACTTACGCAATATTCGGTACGGTCCCTCATGGCGGTTTCACGCGCACCCAGACAGATCAATTTTCCGCCATTTTTCGAAGTGAAACAAGAAATATTTTTAACTTCATGTTCCGCCTTTGAATTTTTTACCACTCTGTCACTACATCGCACTTAATGACGTTCTGTAGAAGAGCAGAGTGTGAGGTAAGGCTCATAGCACCACCAGAAACAACTGCAACGATATCAGTTTTTGATGTTTCTTGTCACTCACATGCATTCCCTTCATGTCATTCCCTTTTGGGCTTCACAATTCTTTGTTGGGAATAAAATTTTAGAATTGTGCGGTTCTAAAACATTAATTCATCGACAACTTGTTTCCAATTTCAGGCTCATTATGTAATACAAGTTGATGCAATAAAGTGGCAGGGCAATATCCAAAGATTCCACACTTTTAATTTTAATAAAAACAGGTTTGATCAAGCATAATCTGAAAACGAAATCAAGTTCTGGCTCATCACTTAATTTACAGCGAATGTTTTTTGTGGATTACAGAGTGGAAGGGTGTTGGAGTTAATCTATTTGTTTCAGACTCAAATGTTTTTATACTTCTACAAAAAAGTCACAACCATTCTTTGAACATAAATTTGAAAACTAACGCGATAATTTTATCATGAAATAAACTTTCAGCTGAAAATCGGAATGATTTTCTTGAAGAAACTCCGACAAAATTATTTTCTTTTGTTTGTAAACAAACGGTTTCTTACTAGTTTCTCCAACTTCAGCAGCTGTTCGAGAGTCTCGCCAAATAAATTTATACCACTTGCTCAGCTCTCTTGAATCTCAGGATGTGGTTGCAAATGATCAGTTCATCTTTGCATTATCTCTTCCATCTTGCTACGGCTTCAAGGACAAGGTGAACGTGCTTGTGGGCCACAACGTCACATTCTAGAAGCGCGTTAGTGAACTACAGACCGTCCGAAGAAAACCTTCCTTCATCAAAACAGCTTCTGAAAGCCCCATTCAGCAGTCCATCCAATCCTGTTAATTAAGTATCGCTACGCCACCCAGCCTTTAGCTGTTGATCACATTGGCTGGATCACAAGATTCATCAGCCACGTCTCAACTCGAAAGTTTTTTATTCATTTATCGAGAGACGCGAGCAAATAGACATGGAGAAAGTGGATATTTTAAAAAAATGGGTGTGAAAACTTTTGAGTGACGAGTAACAACTTGATTTCAAGTTAAGATATAATGCATGACAAAAGCTCCTGTCGATGATCAGAAGAAAGCTCTCAGTGATAGCTTACCCACTTGTAATCGATTTTCAGATGACAACAACAACATCTGAAAGTCCAAGGTACAGCTCAAAACGACTGTACATGACTTATCGGGAAAAGATTGAGCTACTTCCAAATTGGAAAAAACAGTTTTACTTTCTAGGTGCAAACAGGTTCTCTTATGGTATAGAATCTAGTTTACCATCCTGCCCGTTCCGTGTGTCATATTATATTTTTTATGAAAATGTTGGATGATGAGGAACAATTCAATTTGGTATATAACTTTGTTGATAGCCTATTTTACATTTTGCGTCTCAAGTTCGTTGCGTTGAAATTGGTTTCATAATATTTTAATTCGCTCATACAAAGAATAGGGGACCATTACGATTACAGCTTACATATACATATTAAGTTTTGATTGATTCACACTTTGCATTTGTTCAGTTTAAAATAAACAGGTCATCCGTTTTGTTTACTCTCCTGTTTTTTTTTAATCACTTTGGGTTTTGAAGAATGATTAGAAAAGTGTTTTACGATATTTCGGTCCCCATTTTACATTGAAAATCTATTAAAATGCCTTAAAAGTATATGGTAATTTTCACGACAGTCTGTTTTCTATGAGGTGAGTCGATTGATGACAAGTGATTTTATGCGACATCAGTTTATTTCCGTAAATCAAATCTTCTTTAAAAATACGAATCAGTGATGCAGTGTATTTGTCGCTGCTGATTGAATTGTGTCTCCAAGGAGAGAGACGGTCGACTCCAATGACTTCATCGGGTATGTTTAACTCAGGTTAAATCGGGAATTTTCTTGACGGTGCACTCGACTCATGGAGGATGCAGCCTAACAAATTAGATGCTCTCTGTACAGTGCGCACTAATTGTGGCTAAAATAACCTCATTTTTCCTCTCAAAAATTTTGCCCTCTCGTCAAACCGATTACATTGAAATAATTGAATTGGTTTTCAAAATGGATGGCACCCGGTTTCAGACGCACAATCAACAGTCCCTCATTGCCCAATACCAACAATTTTATGAACAAAAACTAGTGTTTCAGTTCTATTGGAGGTGCCATGGCCCCCCTGTAAGCAGAGGTTTTCAATGATGGGGACACAATGTGCACAGTCATAATTTTTCAGCAATGACACCAATTTTGAATACACTGTTCTGTTTGAATACCAGTGGTTCTGGAAGTAATTTTCTACAGGTTAACATTTTTATCTTGCTCCTGGTTTGTGTGATAGACTTTTAACTTTTTGATTTTTTTCGAAACATTGCACAAGGTATAAAATCGACAAGTGTTAGGTTTCATTGCACCGCCACAATCATTTGTGTTATTAATCAACGTGATGATTTTGACAAACAAGATTGAATGAATTTTGTCCCACTGTCTAATAAATTATGATATGGGTTTGTTGCAGTTTTTATTCCTTGATCGTCATATTGATCAGCCAAATAAAAACGCTTGCTTTTTAGCTTTCATCTCTTCGTAATAAGTTTCAATGGGTTTTAATTATATCCGATACTTTTAGGAGCCAAATCTATATACTTCTTTCCAGTTAAATCTCGAAATGAATGTTTTCCTTTTTGTATTTCTTTGAAAACTTACAAGCCAAATGAGTTGAAGTTATTTCTAATCCCTACTGTATGTAGGAATCCATTTGCTAAAAACTTAACATGAATTTTGCAATGACCAAGTTATAAGTTAGATTTAACTTTCTCGAGATTTCATTTGTAAACTATTTCACATGAAAAATTTTTAGATTAAAACTAAAAATAACTTCCATTTGAATTTACTTCTGTGTGAGAATATTTTATTTGGCTCAAAATCAATTTCGTTCTGTAGTAATAGCAGAAAAAAAAAAAAATATTTGCACTAGAGAGAATACAAAAAACCTGATTGGTTTTTCAAATCTTTCAACATAAAATAATCAAAACAACTGATTGAGAGAAAAGTATGAATAATACAAGTTTAATACTGCATGTGAACACGATTTGAAAAAAAAACATAGCAGCAGAGACGATGCATTGTTCAAAGTACTCTTATTAGTGCACATTTTCCTTCAAATACAAGCTTTGGAACGTGCTATTTTATGAATTATGGTTTAAAATAAATTGGGTGTACATTTGCAATTTTGCGTCTAAAACTATGAGGTCCATATTCGGGGCTATCTTTTCACGCCAATTGTTTGGTTGCAATTACACTGTGTAACTCTAAAAAAATGCAAGAGATCTGTGACCATTTTTAAATGAAAAAATGACATGTGAATTTCTAATTCTGACCTTCTTTTTGTTGAATGAGGCTTGGTTTCCTCAGAATTATTACCGTAGAGAATTTAACCAATTTGAATGCAGAAATCGATTTCCAAAATCGTTTATCATTTATAAATGACCTCAGATCTCTTGTACTTTTTGCAACGTTTCTCCGATTTATCATTGTGTGTTTTTATTTGATTTAATTTATTTCTTAATATTTTTATTTCAATTTGGTGCTCTATATTTTTTTCAAGTGTAATATGTTTACAAAAATGAGTATAGGGCAGTGCACATATGATTCAAATAGATACTGTTTTAAATGCAGGGAATTAACATTTGCTAAAGAAAAGCGCAGCATTCCAAGCGTAGCAAAAAATAGTTCAAGACGTACTTTCATTTTCACAGGACAAGTCAGGGGCTGCTCATATATGTGTGTTGCCTGATATATAAGAAGACATTGAGAGCGCCATACATGCAGAATAAAATGTTCAGATGAACTTCGGTGCTAATAATTTGGCGCAAGCAGAAAAATCACTTTAATGACTGTTATTTCTATCAGCAATATTTTACAGGCTGTTCTACAGTAAAGAAAATGAAACACATTGTATATTCAAATTTGCTATCAGCAATGTGCGCTCGAACATCCAAATCAAGGAAATATTGAGTTCCACCAGAGTAGATGAATATTCAATTCGTGAACATGCGGGGACCAATGATCCAGAAAGCAAGAATGAGCCGATAACATTTTCTCAAGACGCTTTAAATGATTTGTGCCTGTATCTGTATTTCACCAAACCAAAAGTGAGTTTCTGGTATTAAGGCTTAAAAATGTAATCACCTTGAGAAAGAAGTGAAGATGACACTGTACAGAATTGCATTAGTCTCCATGAAGGATGGCAATTATGCTTATGTAATGACATCAATGAACTTTTAGAGCTCGCGATTTTTCACCGATGCATCCGAAGACAGTATCAAAGCTGTTCTGCGACACAAAAGTAACACTCTACCACCTGTTCCCATGATTATAGCGCACCCATGAAAAAAACATTGGAAAATCACATAACAATAGTATTCAAACAAGCACACAGTATGATGACTGTCAGGCTATCGCCGTATAGCCGACTTGCTCCTTGCAATTTCTTGTAGTGTGTCACTTGTAGACCTAAGAATAATATTCAATATCATAAATTTAAGCTCGCAAGTATCTAGGATACTCGCGAACCAGAAATTCGTCCCGAATCCTGAAAATTCGGCGATAAAAATTTAGGGAGATCGCTTTTGGAAACGGCTGAAATTTGTGAACGGAACTTCTATAAAAGAATAAACGTCGAGAGAACTACATCCTTCATTGACCTGCTATCTACAAGAGAAAACTTCCCTGCTAGCGGCCGAAAATAACCGGCTTCCTTTGTATACTGCTGACCGAAAGCCCAACTTTACGCTAAAACGCGTCTTACAAATTGGCGCCCGAACAGGGACTTGCCTGATTTAACATACGAAGTAATCCTACAATTTGGCAACCGGCAGAAACTGCCGAGAAAAGAACAATCGACGAAAATTATCTTACGAATTGGCGCCCGAACAGGGACTTGAACCCTGGGAAGCCGCACCTATTGCCGAACTCAGGGACAAGAACCCTGAACAACTGCATCGTCAATCAAAAAAGGCTACAAGAACCCTGAAAAACTGCATCATCAAAAGGGACGAGAACCCTGAAAAACTTCATTTTTAAGGGGACGATTTTTCCCTGAATCTAACAGCCTAGAAAATTCGGCTATCTCCGCAGTCTATGACTGATTAAAATAAAACGGACCATAACTACACCAGGAAGAATTCCCCTGGAACCAACCAAAATCAACCTTCACGTCTACCAGGAAAATCACCTGCTATAAACGTAGCGTGAATTACGCAAGCGGAAACAAATTACAGATTAAGAACCCTCTATCAAAGCGGCATCCGTAAACAAACTCAGCGACCCGAACAAAAACGACGAATAACTGAGCAAAGAACTCAACTTTAAATAATAGCCAGTAAGCAGACGCCTCCAAATCCTAGCAACATGAATTGCGTACAGAGAGCTCAACAATATACAGAAGCCCTAGGATTAACTCTGGAAGACGAAGAGTATAGGGAAGCCTTCCTGAGTCGCTTACAAATTGAGGAAAGAGAAGAACAAACCAGAGAAGAAAGAGAAAGGAAGAACGGGATCGACGGGCACAACGCGATCATGAGTATCGACTACAACAACTAAATCAGAATCCTCGAGAACCTGAAACCCGACGCCAGAAAATTCCAGCGATGACTGCATTCGAACCCGGAAAAGAGGGTATACAGGAATTCATCCATCGCTTTGAAAGCCACAGTGCCGCATTGGAGCTTAGCGAATTTGAGGCAGTACTCGCTTTAGAAACACTAGTCACAGCAAAGGAAAGACGGCTAATTCAGACATTACCAGCGTTCGATCGTTACAGACTGCAGGAAATTAAAAATCTCTTGCTCGAATCACACAAAATCACGCCTGATAAACTTCGCAGCAACTATTTCGAGCTACGCCCAGCCGAAGGCGATAACATGTCACGATATATCGGCCGGCTCGAACAAGCTCTCGACGCTTGGTTATAAGGAAGTCAGGTAGCCGAAGATTACGAGAGCCTCAAGAATTTCATGCTGATAGACCAAGTCTATAACAGTCTTCCCGATTTCTTATCAATGCAACTCAAGGATCGCAGTAATAATACATTGGCAACCTTAGCAGAACGAGGCGATAAATTTCTTCAAGCCCGTGCACATACCACGCTGCAAAAATTATGTGAAATAAATCCTAAGACTGAACACTCGGGGGTTCCGCCAAGAAAACTTTTCCGAGATAACCGGCCTCCGCTATTCCCTAAACCATATCATCCGAATACCGGACATAATCGAACTTCGCCTCCAAACAACCCAAACTTCCAGTTTCACTCTAGGACTCCTGAGCCTGTCAATACAGGCGGCAGAAATAATTTCTATAACAGGCCACAATCGAACAGGCGTAACTTCTATTGTCACTATCATGGTGAAAATCCTACTCACTCAAGCGCACAGTGCTCCGTCCTGAACTCCAAATATCAACAAAACAACCCTCGACAAGAGAGAGTTGCAGCTACTTCCTCCGCTAATCTCAACGCTGTTTGTCCTGAGGAAGATCCAACAGAGTACGTCCTTCCCCCCGTTGACTGTAACCATGTCACAACCACACCGGAAGTATTGCTAGGTAAACTGGAGATATGTACTGGACAACTTAATAAACAACCCGTGAAAATATTGTTAGATGGAGGAGCTACCGCTGTGTTTGTGAAAAAAGAACTAGTGCCGCCTCATAAAATATCCGAAAAGAAAATCACTTATAAACTAGCTAAGAGTCATACTTTTGAGGCACCGCTTGCCAATGTACACCTCGAGTGCCCATACTACAGAGGAAACATCACTGTAGTAGTTATGGTGAATCCTTCTCATGAAGTAATCTTAGGACGCGTACCAGGAACGACCTCCTTCGAAGAAGAACTTCCTGATAAAAGTCCCCCTTCGACAATGGTTGAAACCTCTCATGTGATAACGCGATCACAATCAAAAGTGGAAAGCTCCAGGAAGCCTGGGGAACCGGAAAAATCTCAAATCGATAAAAAAGAGCTCATTAAACTCCAACAGAAGTGTGAAACCTTACAGCCACTATTCAAGAAAGCAGCCCTCAAAACCGAGGATATACATCGCGATGGAAGAGTTATTACCTACGAAATTCGAAATGAGATCTTGTATCGGAGAACGTTACGAGAGGGCCAGTCAACCTTTTAGCTTGTGGCACCATTAGCTTGCGGAAGAAAATATTAGAGATAGGGCACGATAATCCGCTGGCAGGTCACTAATCGCAGAAAAAGACAGTAGAACGAATCGAACGAGATTTCTATTGGCCTCTACTTACGAAGGAAGTGATCCAGTACTGTAACTCCTGACACAATATGTCAAACTCATGCGCCAGCAAGGCCATCTCGAGCACCCCTAGCAACACCCGCCTTTGCCGGAACTCCATTTGCCGCACTCAGCGTAGATGTTATAGGGCCACTGCAACCTTCATCTGGTTGTGGTAACCGCTACATCCTCGCCGTAGTTGACCAGGCAACACGATACGCCGATGCTAAAGCTCTACAGCATATAGATGCCGTCACTATTGCGGATGCATTAAATGAAATTTGCACCCTTACGGGTTATCCAAGAACGTTGACAACGGACAATGGAGCTCAATTTACTGCCGAATGTTTCGAAGAATTCCTCAAAAAGATGGGCATTCAACACCATCACATGCCATTATATCACGCCCATTCTAACGGAATAGTAGAACGGTTTAATGGAACCTTGAAAACCATGCTTCGGAATCTAGCTGTAGAACCACCAAAAAAATTGTGACTTATGCCTTCCTTCGCTGTTGTTTGCATATAGAGATGCTCCTCAATCCTCTACCGGATACTCACCCTTTGAACTTATATATNAACTCATTGCGGAAATACATAGAAAAAGAAGATCCAAGCAACCATGCAGCAAGCAACTATTCCGAGATAAGAAGATCTGAAGGAGAGGTAATCCAAATGGCCTTTTCCGATGCTTGTATCGCTATCGAACCTACAAACGAGGAGGAAGAATTCGACGACAAGAATCCCGAAATTCCCCTTGATTCAGGTGAAACTATCAACGACTGCTCAATCAATAATAACCGATCGAAAATCAAACAACAACAACTGAAGAGCCTCCTGGAGAACTACGATCACCTTTTTACGGATATTCCCGGGAAAACTCAGACCCTAACGCATGAAATTAAACTTCAAAACCCAGAGTACTTCCAGCTTCCACACGCATATCCTATGCCTTTATCATTAGAACCTCAGCTGCAAACCAATCTACAACAATGGCTCAAATTAGGTATCATTGCTCCTTCAAAATCTCCCTACTACTCTCCCTTATTAGCAGTCCGTAAAAGAGATGGGAGTCACCGTTTTTGTTTAGACTGCCGCTACCTCAACAGTCAAACTCAATTCGATGCCGAGCCCATCGCAGATATCAACGCTATTACAGGTATCAGATATCAACGCTCGATATCAACAGATATCAACGCCCGACTAACCGGAGAATTTGTAAGATAATTTTCGTCGATTGTTCTTTTCTCGGCAGTTTCTGTCGGTTGCCAAATTGTAGGATTACTTCGTATGTTATATCAAGCGAGTCCCTGTTCGGGCGCCAATTTGTAAGACGCGTTTTAGCGTAAAATTGGGCTTTCGGTCAGCAGCATACAAAGGAAGCCGGTTATTTAGGCCGCTAGCAGGGAAGTTTTCTCCTGTAGATAGCAGGTCAATGAAGGATGTAGTTCTCTCGACGTTTATTCTTTTACAGAAGTTCCGTTCACAAATTTCAGCCGTTTCCAAAAGCGATCTCAGGATTCGTGACGAATATCTGGTTCGCGAGTATCCTAGATACTCTCGAGCTTAAATTTGTTATATTGAATATTATTCTTAGGTCTACAAGTGACACACTACAATAAATTGTAAGGAGCAAGCCGGCTATACGGCGATAGCCTGACAATGACCCAATCCTAATTTTTTCCTTTATGTGATTATGGAATGCCAGAGCAAGAACTGAACATTGTATACGCGAGGATTGGCTGATCCGAGATTAAATTGAGCCAGGAAAACATAACATTGTGCACAGACCACTTGCAAAAAGTGATAGAACTTAATTACCACCTTTACACATTAATCTTGGGTTATTAAGCTATTAGTGAAAGCCCTATATATACAAGGATTCCTCTGCATTTGCATTTCTTGTAAAGAAATTCCCTTCCCAGAGTCAAGCTAAGATTACTCCCCGAATTCGATATATTGAACTTCCATCACACTTCTCATGAGAAAGGAGAAGCTTGCCTCTGAGTCATCAAGAAATTTTACGAATACTTTCCGCGGAAAACCTCGTTCTGAACACCAAATGCAAGTTGTGAGTCATCATGATATGTGTTGTAGCATGTTGCTAAAAGTTCACGTGATCCACTTTCAATTAAATTCTTTGTGGAGAATCTTCGTGATGTGTGATGAACATGGCGAGAAATTCCGTCGGAATTTTTTAGTGATGGAACAATGATTCAAAGGAAAATGAAATTCTGACATGTGGTCAGACTACTGCTAATATACAAGAAAAGAATATCACACGCCGTACAAGAAGCTTAGAACGACAAATGTTTAAACTGACAGGTTAGTTCATTCAAAACGAATAACAATAACACATGGTTAATGGTGCAGTGAAATGGTACGTAATCTGGAGGAATAAAGGTCAGATTTAGAATCAGGACGAAACAGGCCTACGTAACATGTTCTTTTTTCTAATCTGAAATTTGTTGCACAGTGTAATCAAAATCACATATGGAGGAAAGATGGCGATGTCTACTAAACAAAGAACATCGTAACGCCTGTTCAGGTTGGTGGTAGTAGTATCATGATTAGGGGTTGTTTTTCTGTAAAAGTGACGGGAAAATGTCTGAAAGAGATGGTAAACTGGATGCTTGAAATATCTTGCAATGGCAAATTTCCTGCAATGGCCAATATTGATGTCTTACAATGGCCAAATTAGTGCCCGGATTTCAGTACAATCGAGAACTTGTGGTGATGTATAAAAATTCAATCCGAACAGAGCGTCAACAAAATCACGAACCTGGAGACAAGATACTCCGAAGAATGGAAAAGATAGATAGAAATGTTTGCAAATCTTTAATCGAGAATAATTACAGAAAGAGATTGGTCGCTGCTGAAGTTAATGAAGGCTGTTTTACAAAGTGTAAAACGAAAATCATACATTATTTTAGAATTATAAGAATAATTTATTAATGTTTAAAATGAACAAATGACATTCATTTATGTCGAATCAAACTTGATTTATTTTAATCAAGTCATTTAACTATTTTTTTTAATCATAAATGATTTTACATAAATGAATGTCATTTATATTTTAGAGCAGGGTTGGCAAAAAATGAACAGAACTTCGCAGAATGAACCAAGTAAAATTACCCAACTAGACATCGATGTAGGTATACTATCAGAATCAATTTTCATCAGCGAGCTAAACTGACTTACATATACTGCATTAAATCGCAAAAAACGTAAGAACACAATACAGTAAAAAAGAAAAAAAAATCAACACAACCTAATACATAATGAAACCCAATAAAGCCTAATGAAATCCAATAAAAATCCAACAAAAACCCTAAAAAGCAGTAAATAGGTGGGCTGTTTTTTTAAACTTGGGCTTTTTCAAAGTCTGTTTTAAAGGGTGATAAAGTATTTGGACAGTTTTGAAGTCTCGTTTTATCTCTATTTCCGACTGTGCAGAACAGCCCTCATTAATTTCAGCAGAGACCAATCTCATTCTGTAATTCTCATTTAAAGATTTGCTCATAAGCAAAAAAAATTAAATTACTCGAGTGTACGTACATTTCTTTTACCCAACTGTAACTCCAGGTATAACATTCTTTCAATACATGAGCAATACGCTTAATAACGAAGAAAGCTTTAAAGTACTCCAACTTTGTAAGTTGGCTTCATATGTATTTGTTTCACTGAAAGTTTTGAGTAAGTTCCCTTATTAATTTTGTCTTGCAGTCAGAAAAATGAATCAGAATCATAGACATCTGAAAATAATAAACTGACTTATATCTAATCCTTCAATATTTTTGAACATGTGTAGGTGCTAAAATTAATTGTATTTCAAATTAGAATTCGAGTTCTGTAAACCTAATAGGAAAGTTATTCATGTGGCACAAAATTAAGGAAATTTCACTACAAATAAAAAATGATGCATATAAAGGTCGGATTCAATAGAAAATCTACGGTTTGCTGCCACTTTATGTTCAATGTTCTACAACAAATACACAACGGTGCACAGAGAAGTAAGGTGCAGTATAGTTCAGAAAATAAATTTCAATTTAAAATTTTTAAATTCAAGAAAACATTGTCAAGGTAACATTAATCCTGGATACGTAAATGAACATATACTGTAAATACTAGGCGTAAATATCGCGGGTTTCAAGTAATACACATCTGAGTCTTCAGCTCAAAACAATTCCCATAATATACTTTCTCCCTTTAGTTTGCTAGCACGGATTTCATCAGGGCTCTTTTTGTATTTTTTCTTACTTTGTGATTTTGTTTTTTCCCGCTCACCTTCTTGTTCTTGGGCCAAATTTCTGATTAAGATTTTAATATGTAGAACACTTTTAGGGATTATTGTGATTTAATCATCTGTTATTCGTCTTATTACATATTATCTGCCTAAAATGGACAGATGGACCGACACATTCAATTTTGTTCTATGTTGACCTCTTAGATTTCCATGAATGAACAAAAAGCGTAACGATACTCAATCTAGGGAAATTCGTGAACTGATTGGTGAATTGAATTACTGTTATAGAAAAGGATAACATATTTGAAAGTTGAGCGATATGACTTTCACAACGAAAAATTTTGAATGAGTTTTGGTCGCACGTACAAGGGGCCTATTTTAAATTTAATGATACCTCTGTCAAAATTGAACAGATCCAGTAGGAATTTGTATTTTTTGCAACTATATATCATCAATTGAGGCTCGAATTTTTGAAAAGAAGATTCTACATTGTAATATGTTAAGTTCTTGAATATGTGTGTATCCAACGAATAATAAGAATGAATCCTAATGCAATTGATCTCTCGAAGAAAGTTTTAGGTCTCTTGAAGTAATGCTTCAGCTGTTTTAGTTGAAGAAACGCATGGCTTCCAGTGAACAAGACCTACGTAGGAATACGAATATATTATTGTATTTAGGACACTTAATAAAATTGCTGTTCAACGATATTTGTTCTTCTGTCCATTACTCCACCAACATTCATCCCAAAGCAATAATTACGTAGGAATTATTTTTCAATTCGATCTAAACCAATTTTAACTTATACATCATAACGTAACTTAACTAAACTAAGTAGAAAGGCTTTACGTAACCGTTACCTAAACTGATATATCGCTCAACCTATGATAACCTAATCTATCCTAACCTGTTCCACTATTAGTTAATGTAATTCCCCGGTATTGAACTCAACCAACTCACACCGTACTAAACCTAGACTTCACTAACACGGCATAATGTAACTTAACCCCAACTTAATTCATTTAACTCAATCAAGCAGCTTGATACTTTGTGTTTAAATGTCACAAATTATTCTCGCTTTGAAAAGATTAAGCTTTTAATGAAAGCATTTGCCAACTACAGCATTTTAACTTTGATTTTAAAAAAGCTCAGGTTCAATTAAAAAAAATTCAAGTTCAATTTAATAAAGCTCAAGTTTAATATAAAAAAGCTCCAGTTCAATTTAAAATAGCTCAAGTTTAATTTAAAAAAGGTCAAGTTCGATTTTGAACAAAGAATGTTTCTAAAATTGCATACCTGTGTAAAAATGATATAATTAAAGTTTATTTGTGAGAATGCATATTTATGTAAAAGTACTGTCACTGAAAATAGAGTCAATCGAATATCAGACAAACCAAGCTGCTGTGATTTTGTACTTAATTTGGCATTCTTCAAGTTTTACTTATGAATGAATCATTTGCGAAACAGATCATCGGTAGTTATATCTACTGACGAAAAATATCCAAACAAACTTTATGTAATAAGTAACTGTGCGACAATTAGCAAACTGCACTGACTGAAAAGTTGAACATTACATGGCTACAAAATAATATTGAAACAATAAGGCTGCTACATTAATGGCTTATTATATCATGTTATTTACATAGTATTATATATAAAATACAGGGTGTTGGTGGAACTCTTGGTACAAACTTCGACTACTAGTAGAAAATATAAATTTAAATACTTTTTCATCAGTGGAAAAATATCGAAAAACGCTTAGTTTTTTAATTATTGGGCTTAGAAATTTGTAATGCTACGCTACAAGAACACAACAGTGATTTCGCAACAGACAGGAATAAGGGCAATACGGGGAATTAGAATGAACAAGTATTGGCAGAATCGAACATGTCTTATTTACAGTTTAAAACATTAATTCACAGATTCAGGGAATTCTAGAAATTCCTTGTCAACGTTAGCGACCCCTGGTAAGAAGTGTACGTGTATGTTTTGTCAATTAGCACCGCGGCACTGAAGTGGTAAGATGTATCGCCATGCAAATGCACAAATGGCAGACATGCATTTCACTTATGGTGCTGCTAATGGTAATGCAGTACGTGCCGTGAGAATCTATCACGAACGTTACCCTAATCGAGAAGTCCCTGATCATCGATTTTTCACTGGATTTCACCGAAGATTGACGGAAACCGGCAGTTTTAGTGTAAACAGAGTAGACGTTGGTCGCCCAATGAATTACCATCGAAAGCAAGAAGTGTTGGAACATTTCCGTAGAAACCCGCGTACGAGCACTCGTGCCGCAGCAGCATCTTTGGGTATTCGTGACCATAGTACAGTGTGACATGAATTGAACCGGAATAATTATCATCCGTATCACTTCCAGAGAGTCCAGGGTCTCCTTCCCGTTGATTATGGTCCTCGTGAGCGATTCGCGCAGTGGTTTTTAGATCGGGAGGTAGAAGATGCCAGTTTTGCTGAGTGTGTGTTGTTTACGGATGAAGCAACCTTCAGCCGAGATGGAATTTTTGATAATCATAACTTTCACTCATGGCAGCAGAACAACCCTCATGTCATCCATGAACGTCATCACCAACATCGCTACACTGTCAATGTTTGGGCAGGTATCGTGCACAATCAACTCATTGGTCCATACATTCTGCCAGAGCGTCTTACTGGAGATGTGTACAAAATCTTTTTTGATAAAGTTCTTCCTGGTTTATTGGAAAATGTGTCATTAGGTATTCGTAGACGACTTTGGTTTCAACACGATGGAGCTCCAGCACATTATGCTCTAAATGTGCGACGGTTTCTTGACCAACAATTTTCAAATCGATGGATTGGTCGTGGTGGTGCTGTGTCTTGGCCACCGAGATCACCTGATTTGACTCCGTTAGATTTTTTCTTATGGGGGCACTTGAAATCTCTGATTTATGCGACACCTGTGGAGTCACAAGAAGACCTTGTCGCTCGAATTGCAGTCGCTGCTGGAGATATCGCTGACAACCCAGGAATGTTTGGCAACGTACGTAACTTGCTTCGACGAAGGTATCGTGCCAGTATCGATGTTAATGGTCGAAATTTTGAACACCTACTTTGATGCGTTACTTTCTATTATTTTAATAAAGTACCTCATGTTATTTAACGTTTTTCATTACCTTCGTGTGTTATTATTGAACATTAGTGCATGTGGTTAACTAGGATCGCCGTGAGTTCTTTAAGCGCAGCATTAAAAATTGCTAAGCCTAATAATTGAAAAACTAAGCGGTTTTCGAAATTTTTTTACCGACGAAAAAGTGTTTAAATTTGTATTTTCGACTAGTAGCCGAAGTTTGTACCAACAGTTCCACCAACACTTTGTATAGTGCTAAATTAGAGGCCAATCTCTTAACTAATAATTCCATTTTACACATTTATACCATAGCTAAGTGCATTCATACGTTATCTCCCATCTTTATATCTTCTAACGCATGTATTCCCGCAAAATGCTTCTGTATGTGATTGTAGGAGCGTAGACATAGCCTGTTCATGGATTCATCCATTGCTTCCTCATGGAAGAGCATTCGGTGCTCAGTAATGGTCATTTCTTCCGGCGTGGATTTCAGCATCTCTTTCATTATGGTTGCTAATCAGCGCTACATTTTGCTTTCATTACTCTGTAACATTCTTCTATGGGATTAATTGGTGCGCTAAAAGGACTTGCTCGAAGTAACATAGTGCCAGATTATTCTTCTTCATCAAAAACAGTTTCAAGACCTGCATGAACTTGGGCGTTATCACACACTACTATGACATTGTTAAGAGGCTCTGTTACTGCACCCAGCATTTCGCGAAGCCATTCTTGACAGTCTTCTTTTCAGTAACTTCCTCTCCGCCTCTGCAGGTACACGAGACCCTGTTGTGATATCCCTGCGATAACATGTGTATTCTTTTCCCTTGAGGTCGGACACTTGACCGACCAGCGAGTTCCTTTACGAGAACGACCTGCACTACGCCGTGTGAAAAGATGAACATTGGTCTCGTCAATGAATATTATTAACTTCCCATAGCCCATCTTGTCCATCAGTGCCTGTACGCAACATTTTCTTTTTTCTTTGTTGCTTTCGGAGTAGGTATAAGTCTACTGAGTGTCGTTGGGAAGCTGTATGGAAGAGTTTTGATTGGAAGAGTGAGAGTGATGACGGATCGTGTGCTGGCTGAAGAACAATGTGGTTTTAGAAGTGGCAGAGGTTGTGTGGATCAAATGTTTGCTGTGAGGCAGGTAAATGAAAAATACTTGGAAAAAGGTAAAGATGTATATTGGGCTTTTATGGATCTAGAGAAGGCGTATGACAGAGTGGACCGTGAGGCTCTGTGGCAAGTTGTGAGTTTGTATGGAGTGGGTGGGAGACTGTTGAATACGATCAAGAGTTTCTACATTGACAGCAGAGCGTGTGTGAGAGTAGGGAATGAGGTGAGTGAGTGGTTCCCAGT
>JACJUY010000370.1:59841-89450 GCA_014220935.1 Platorchestia sp. MABIK
CACGCCGCCGGATGCTTAGGTCGTAATTTCAGAGAAGAAAGAAAGTCACAGGAACAAAAGACACACCTTTCTCTTTCGTGTCAGATATTCCCGACAGGAAGTGCATGACGAGAAGCACGAAGAGGCAAGAGGAGGTGAGAGGTGAGCATGTTCATAATCATCTCATGCGAACACGAGAGGATGATGTTATAAAATATCAAAGAGCTTCCCAGGACGGTGTTCTGCACTCAACTTAGACAGAGCAATAGGATCGTATCGATTATGATTATTCAAACAAAACTTCAACGCAAATTTTACTACAAAATGTGAAACTTGCATATCTTTTAATTGCTTACCATGCCCAACATTAAGTCATGTATGATAAATTGATAATACATTAAAACGTCTTTCTTATGGTGATTATGGAAACCGTGTTCACCACGCAAAGTTCTAAACATCAAGTGCAAGATGAAGCAATTCCAAATTCATCGAAGTTTTAAAGTTGGGAGCAACTCCAAATATTTCAAACCGTGTCAATCAGATACGGTTTGCCAATCGTGTTCATGGTTGCCCTATCAGCTTTTCCCTGGCTAAAATCCCTAAGTTTGAAATTTTCCAATTGAAATTTAATCATTTATGGAGAGAACGCTCAGTATGATCTCGCCGGCCTGTAAGATGCTGAGTCATCTTCAAGGCCGAGTTTTACTTGAAAAAACGTAAACTTGGGGATTCTGATCAGAAAAGAGGCCAGAAAGTTCTTGTCAGGCGATCTCCAAACGCAGCCGAGCCAGCGCAGCGCTCACGGAAGGGAGCAGGCACCCTGCCATCAGAGCGCCGTTTCTGCGCACCAGCACTTCCTTTATGGCCCTGTTACGTTCAGGCAAGCCGGACGGTGTGGGTGGCTTGAAGTCATCAAGAATGTTCTTCGAACACGAAAAACACACAAAAATGAATGAGAATGAATGTATTCTTGGAGATGTTCGATTAGCCAAAAATTGGTGAAAATTCAACGAAGAATCTTCAATAGATTTTTTAAAGTTCCTTGAGTTCAAATTCCAACTGTATAAATTCCCATAGCCAAAGTACAAACCATATACGTCATCGTCGCGATACAACTAACAAACCAGCAGCGTAAATTCTCGGCAGTCGACTTGTCTGGGCTACGTGCTACAGCACGTGGCGTAGCCAAGTAGACCAACATGAACTTACCCTACATCTCTTCCGCTACCTAGACACAAATTGTTTATAAATCCAGTCCTTGGTGTACATCACCAGTTACGAGGCTCGTTCAGAGTGAATTAAAATCCAGTTACTAAGTTAAATCACCAGTATTAGTGATACAAGAGGCCCCCTTCCCGAATTAAAAGTCAGTCACTACGTTAGAGCACCTGTCCTCTTGGTATAAACGGCCCCCTTCCCGAATTAAAAGCAGTCGCTACGTTAGAGCACCTGTCCTCTTGGTATAAACGGCCTCCTTCCCGAATTAAAAGTCAGTCACTACGTTAGAGCACCTGTCCCTTTGGTACAATTACGGCACCCTTCCCGAAATAAAACCCAGTAACTAAGACGAAAACAACAGTTTTCGCGGTGCGAACAGTACCCTTACCAAATTGTTCCCTAGTCACAAATGTTAGAGCACCGGTTTTCGTGATACGAGCACGTTAGATAACACACCTTTTTTGACGGCATCTCAGTGCGTCGTGGAACATAAAGTAAAATGAATGCGGGCAGTTCGTTCAAGTTGAGCACGTCAGAGACGGTCTGGGCTCAGGTCTTTCAGTGTCAGAATTTACGACCAAGTTACGGCGCAGTCACCCGCATGCGACACAACTTCAAGTATGGTCACGACTTGCCTTTTACCGGAGTTGTGCTCAGTTAAGATTGAGAATCAAATTACATCTACTTCCTTAGGAGTGAACTAATCGTGGTTTATTTTTGATTAGGACACTTTTAAAAAAGATAAAAAACAAATTCGTATATAGTCGACTAAGTAAGAACCATTTTGTTGAATAATCTTCCTTCATCTTTCTTGCAACTTGAAAATTTCATCCTTACACAAGTGCGGTGGTTTCATGGCAAAAAACTTATCAAGGTAATTTCTTACGTTAATGAAAGAATGACATTTTTACCATTTAGATTATTCTGCAACTACGCATACAAATAAAAAATCGAAGCAGTTATATCGGGTGAAAATGGGGGAGGGTAGAGCAGAACTTCCCAGCCTAGCTGTAACAATTTTTGTCCGGTCGCTAAAGAAAAGCAAGGTCCGGCTTTTTCCTAATTTAAAACAATCCCATCTCTGCAGGACAAATTGGACGCATTTCTTAAATTGCTGTCTTTAATTCATCCTGTCGGTGAACACTATATTTTTGAGCTTGTTGTCGAGCTATTTGACAGATGCTGGAGAATTCCTGCCCAATACCACCGGACTCAGAACAAATCTTTTTTGGTGTGGAGACCTAGTTGTGGGGTGGCTCATATCGCTCATCCCAGGTTTTTTTCTCACAACATTGCGACAAAATTGATGATCGGTTTCTCGTCATCCATCAAAAATTGCGTTAAAAAAGCTGCATTTTCACCATGTATTGACAGCATATCGCAAATGGAGATCCTATCCAATATATTTTGTGCACTTACTTCATTAGATAAGAGTAAAAGTTGGCGCAAGCTTCCCAAACCACAACAAAGGTATTCCAAAGAGAAAAAGAATAAAGACATAATTTTGAATGCAGCCCTCACTCTTAACTTCACAGATGGAGTGACTAAGTGTAGAATTACTGAATGCATTCAAGATAGAGCAATAAAAAGAAGTGAAATCAAAGTCTCAGGTATTGATGATGAAAGAATGTTGTCTGTGAAAAACCTATTAAACATTATTTAGGATCTACCGGCACTGTTTCTGTGTTGTAATTTTGAAGGCCTGCGACCAAATTTGAATGTGAATTATCCATGCTTTAGTTCTCTATAGGAAGCTTAAACTGTGCTCTCACCAGAAATGTAAACTGTTATATTTATCACATCAAGTTTTTATGAGTGTCGATACTTGTATGACTAAAAATCGGAATAATCTTTCCAGACAACCGCATCCAAGGTGAACAGCAAAAAAACAATCTTCAACTCTTACAATTGATTTGCCGTTTCGTATTTTAGGAAGAGGGATTGTGATATTTTACTCAGGAAGCTTTTTTCTAATCATCGTTGTTGTGAACATCAAACATTCATTCCCAGAATACTCTAAAAACACACATTTTATCACCGCTTCTCAACCTCAACGAGTACTTCTCAAGACACAAATACATTGCCTTAGTGACATGAACTAAATGCACGAAAATAAACAAGGTAAGCGGTTCAAAAGCTTTTAGCTGGAGACTACGTTCAATTGGAGGAAATGACAGAAAAGGAGAAGTAAAGGACCCAATAAACTTATTTCATGGTCTCCACGATCGCCTTCTTTTTTTGAGGTGGACAAATGGTCTCAACATAAAATTAGAGTTGAGATTTGGGACGGCAATCCCGCAGTTGACAATCAAGGCATCATTCCACTTCCCGCACGGCCTGTTCTGAACACACCTGCTCGGAATCACTACAGGATCCGGGCGTCAAGTTTACGACCAACTGGCACTGAGCATGAGTGCCTCGAGACCGGTTAAAGCGACATGAAACTTGCTGTGTTGTTACGGGCCGAGGGAGGCAGCAGAGGTCTGGGTGCAATGGGAACGGGGTGAAGGAGATCCAGGGTCGAAAGTTGAGGAGTAATGTTGGTCCTTGCATTCACATCATCTTATGTGAACCTCAACTCATATAATTCAATTTAATTTAACTAAATGACGCATCTTTGAAGCTATTAATAACTGGGACTAATTTTATCGTTTTAAGTTGAGGTTCGCACAAAAAAACGTGTGAATTTCCGATCGACTGTAGTGCAGACTAAATTAAAGCGAACTAAATTCGCATGTGCTCTCACACTTGAATTGGGGCTCTAAACGTGTACGTACTCGTATTTACGGTTTCAAAAAATTTTAATAGGACTGAGAAATTTTTAAGTCGTTGAGTTCCTCACATTCTACAGCGAGTGTGATCGTCAAAAGTACATTTCCGCGATTTTCTAGCGGTAATATAATTTCTAATAAAGATTTCGTTTTCCATCACAGAACCGATCACAGATTTCTGCAGTGCCTCTCATTGCCTATCTCATAAAAGATTGAATTTCTTGGTTATTCACACACATTTGTGACACACCATTCATCATGCATTCATTAATGGTTTAATTCAAGCACGCATGAAAGTAGCCCCCTGCCTCATTTTACTTCACAATAACTAAAGAAAATCATCACGGCTTGAAATGTCAGGACGTTGCAACTGATGAGTTAACTGCGTAGAAAGATTGTGCTTCCTGCATTTCTTCGTAGAGGCTATTGCTGACGTTTTGCACGATGCAAAATATACTTTAATAATACGAGAGTAAACAACTTCAGTTCAGTTAGATTTTTCAATTATTGGAATAAATTAACTTGTAATAACTCAAGAAACGAGTCTTGAATGATATATTCCGTTTTTTCTGTCGCTTCCTCGCCATCGGTCTCCATATAGAAATTCAGTTTCAATGGCTACACTCGAATAGGTTCAAAATATTTCGCCTAGAACTTTCTCGTCACCGACTTAATTCACGAAATGAGTTTCTAAAAATTCAATACACCATAGAAAATATACGAATTCAAGGTGACGACTAGCGCGAGCAAGAGCAGCGCGGCAAGGTAAAGAATGAGACTAACAAAGGCCTCGCATTCTGTACAATACAGAACGCAGCAACGACTCTTGAAGACTAGAACGACAGCAATTAACCCAGGTGCCATAAACGTTAACGTAAAGCTGTTAGTGTATTCTACTTTCAATTTCTGATAAGATATTCCGATATTTGAATTGCTATAACACACACGTTTCGTAGCTCTTATGTCACGCTCCTGAAATAGTTAAAAATCACTCCTGCAGGTGAAAGCAATTGCATGAATAAAGTCAGTACCTCACTGTTGCACACATTGGAGTCGATACCTCGATGAGTGAAAACATTTACATTTTTCAGGTTACGAAACTGTTTTCCTGGGTGTTTTAGAGCATTTGTCCATTCATCTTTAGCGTCATGTGTGAGCCCACCAGTCAGTGTTGTACGTTTCCTCAGCTGATGACAACAAACATCAGCATCGTGCGTAGGCAGCAGTGAGTGCTGGACGATTCGGCCCATAGTGTGCCATATTTAGGTGTACCAAAAGCACCACTTATTCAGAAATTATCGGAAAATTTTCAATTTGCATGATCTCACGAGAATTTAAATATGATTTAAGAAATAATTTGTACAAGAATAACTGCATAGTTTCAGTGTCCAAAATTCCATCACATCTATCTACTTCTTACGATGTTTTTGCAAAATTCTTTGTTTTACATTGCATGCAAATTTACCTCTAGCAATACAGAGGAAAACAGAACACACAATCTCGAGCTCTGGAAATGGGTCGAAATAATTAGCTCCAAGCCAGAGAGGTTTTCCTCCGTAATTTCCGGTGCCAGCCCGAAACAAGCTTTCTACCTCGGCGCATGTCGAGGAAAGCTCCCGTACTGCAAATGTTGTGGGACGTGACGAGCCTGTGCTGCTTGCTATGTTCTCAGCGTCTACCATAGCCGTTCAACTCCCTCCACACTACCCCCACCCTTTCTCATCGCCTCTACCGCCCTCTGCCGCTCTTCATCTCTTCTACCGCCCTCCTTCTGTCCAAACTTGTCTCCAAAGCTTTCATCCGTCCTTCACATCCATTTACTTATTTCAAACTCCTCCATCCCATTATCTTCTCCCCTCCTATACTGGCTCTACCTACACCCCACACACACGCCCCCCACTTCGCCCTGTTGCCAACCCCCCTCCTTGCCAAGGAGGTAATGTAGCAGTTCCGGCCACCGTGTCCTGCGCATCCATTCAATGGGTCAGTGCATCCACCACGCAGGCGTCGCGCCAAATTCCGTGGCCGTCAAATGTGGTGGTGTCCACAGATGACGAATGCCCAAAACTGTGGCGTGCGATAACAAATAGAATGCGTTTTTTGTTAGTATGACACACTGAGAGCCATTAAAATGAACTGTTTTTCAAAAACGTGTTTCAATGAGGGTTACGAACCGATTTAAAATGCATGTTTACGCGGTTGTGTGCCACAAAAATTTGTTACTTCCTATATGACTGAGCATTACTCGTGAACTACTAGTTCTAAAAAATAATAACTTTACCTTTTTTGTTGCAATACCTTTTATCCCTAGCTGTAATTAAATTTTTAAAAACTTTTATTTCTAGTGTGCAATGAAGTTAAACTGAACGTAATATTTTTACTTTTTGCTTGAGTTCGCTGCTTTTAGTTGTAGTTTAAAGTCATTAATAAAAAATGGTTTCAAACACCATCAAAGGTGTTGTAAAGGTACCGCAGATACCGCAGAGGCACAGCGTGCGTAACTCCAATGCACATCTCTCGCAAGCGGTTCCGCACTTGAATTGTTCCGTAGCGTCTGCTTTCACTGGATGCATTGACCTCTATGTATTACTTTGCCTATCACTCACGGATGATATTACTTCATTGTAGAGGAAACATAATAAAGTTATTATATTGACGACACGTTTATTAAAAACAACGTCCTCGAGCAGGAAACCGAAGAAAACATGTTCAGCTTCAACCCCGATGCGCACTAGCAAATTAACTCGCTTAAACATAAATTTAGCTATAAAGATAGAATGCACATTGTGAAAAAGGTTTAAAGCACGTTTTCTACCGTTAATAATTCATTGATGAGTCTTAAGCATTACAAGGTGAGGTAATATTTTTAGCATACTCTGCGTGCGTCCATTTATAAAAATACCAGCTAATATCCTCACGTTTATTATCCTATGTTCTTTCAGCAACCCTTCAGCGTGTAGGGTATAAAATGACCTTTTTCTTCAGACTTGACATACTTGATCATCCCTATAATATACAACACTTGTTACATTTTCTGAATAAATAGTTATTTCTGTTAGATAACAGACATGAGGAAGACTAGAAAGACGCGAGTAAATTGAGTTAAAACTCAGAATACTAAGAAGACACGGGGAAATTAAATTAAAACCTAGAAGACCAGAATCACACAAGGAAATTAAATTGAAACTCGAAAAACTAAGAAAACACTTGAAAATTATATAAAAACTCAGAAGACAAGGAAGACCCGAGGAAATGAAATTAAACCTCAGACGACGAGGATCACACGAGAAAATTAAATCAAACCTCCAAAGACTAGGAAGGCACGAGGAAGTACTCACTTGTGGTGGGAGGAGCTGGGGAGGTTGAGGCTCTGCCCCCTCCTCAGGGGAGGCCCGTGGAGCTCCCGCTGGACCATGGCGGCCGCCACCTTCGCGTCTCACCAAAAGTCCGTCTCACAACACCGCCACTCCACCGCCCAGTAAATTGGCGTCAGTTCAGCCACTCAAGGGTTCACCGATATAATCCAGCAAGTCAATGTCAATTTAGTCCCTCAGGTGGGCACAAGAGCGCACGGTTCACTTCAGGGAACAGGCACGCAGTCAGGATGACGATTTCTTCCTCGGAGTATTTTGAACTTAAAACTGGTTTTTTTTTAACTTTAACTGAAATTCGAGGGTTAGTTTCTAGCTCTACCCTTGTTATCTCACGGTTCACACGCGATCGTGAGCGTACACAAACCAAGAGATTTTATTTTCGCTGTAACTGCGGAAACAGAGAAGGGAAGTTTTACAACATATTTCGCAACCAATTCTATTGTATGATAATTGGCCAAGCAACGATGGGAGTTCCAAGGCATCATTAAAAGTGAGCTTGTGGTCGTGCTCTTGCATGAATGAGGCAATGAATTGAGCACGCGGCACGTATAAGACGTAATAATAATCTTCGCAGAACGCACAAGAAAACCTTCACTTGCATTGGAGAAGCGGTAGAAGTTAGGCGAAGAGATAGAGAAACGTACTCTAAATATTACAAAAATCCTGGATATGATGAAAGCAATTAACACACAAGTTACAAGTTCGGCGTAATCAAACAAAAGGCTATAATTCGATATTAATAATAAAACCCAACAAAACAGAACGTTTCCTAAGCATCACACACAAATGAGAAATTTGGGTCTGAGAGAATCAGCGCGTGAAACAAGTTATACGCGTGAGAACAGTCGCACACACAAAACAACACAGCGCAGGCGCTTGAGCACAAATGAGAAGCAAATAGTAAGGCATAGAAACTGAAAAATGCAGGTAACTGTTTTACTGCATCTCGCTGCACTTATTTTAGAATGGATCGTGGTGCAGGGCCTCAATGAAAAGTTCATTTAGCCTTCGAAATGCTCATGCAAACCGCGAAAAACCTCGCGGAAGATCTATACTCGAAAGTCAGACTTGCAGCACAATCGGATCACATCAGTTATTGATACCTAGATTGAAAACACTGCCATCGTAGAGACTTAAAGTTTCCAAAAATATTCGTAAACGAATCACAATATATTGTGATGCAGGAAATTGAATATTTCAACGTAATTTGAAATTTCTACCTAAAAAATCACCACAAAAATATTTTGGGCACCCAAGCTATTCAAAATTTTTTCGGAAGTTGCTTTACTCCTATCCTCGTGAACGTACATGTATATAATTTTAGCCGTGCGCAGTGAGCAGCACAGTACGTGGGTCGGAGCTCTGAACACAAGGGCCGATCGCGGAATATGCACTGATCGTAATAATCGAACAAGCATTTTGCGTATTCGGAAATACCATTCTAGAATCAGACACCTTTGTTCAAATTGTCCTTTATACCCAAGTCCTTAATTAGTGTAAATTAAAAATTCAGATTCACATGCTTAAGTTACCACCTGTTATAGAATATTAGAATACAGCTACATCCACAAGCTTATTTCATTTCTTAATGACATGTACCTACAACAGCGGTCTTCAGCGGATAGTGAATCGTCAAATGAATCTTTTACGACATAGTTTTGGTATAATTTTACTGTAATATCTTGACTTAGACTGTGCTAGATAAGGTAAGTCAGTTTAAGCCCCTTAACTGCAAAAATAGAGTTCCAAATATAGAAAGGAGGAAAGCACCGATTAGGATCGAATTAAAAGGTAACGCGGAATCTACGCATAATGGGCCTAGAATCAGCAAGTTGAGGCAGAAGTTTATGATACAAGAAAAAGTTTAAGGCAAAAGTAATAGGTACTGAAAAACAAGACAACAGTGAACCGAAAAAATCGGTCCGTAACACAAAAAAAAAAAAAATTCATTTTAACAAAAAGAAAGCCTACCTAACCTTTAACTCTGAACCTCACATATTACCCCTGGGAGCGCTGATTCCCACAAATGTACTAGTTTCATCTTCATAAGGGGGGGTATACCTGACTTGACATACTTGTTCCTCTTTCCCCAAATTCTTGAAAATAATAGCTTACATTGTGAAAAGCCCATAATAAAAAAAAGATATCTTTCTTATTTGTATTTGTCATATTTAGAACTGATACTAAAAAAATTGCCACACTGAACGCCACTACTCTGTTGCAAGTTGCTCGCCCATCGTTTGCGGCTTCAACTCTTGAGACAAGTTGGGATGTCATTAATATCATTGTAGGCTAATAAAGCTCTCGTCGTGATAATAACAGTTGTTTTGATAAAGAAAGTAGAGACAGTGCACTCAACGCATAAAATTACCACCATCATAACTGTGTTTAGAAAACCATGCAACACACCTAATGTGACGCAACAACGAACAATAAAACCAAGACAACCTATCGTAAGAACGGACTCCGGCATCACGCCTCGCCTATAAACTTAAGAATTGTTTAATTTCTTGAGAATCGCCACGTCCTTGCGAACACGTCGTAAATGAGCCGAAAAGTTTCTTGGAAGCTCGTAAATGTGGCGGCAGAGGCTGCTCTCCGGCGCACGAGGTCTGGCAGATTTACTTGATCCTGTGAATTTCAAAAGAAAACCCAATCCTGGAGCAACACCCTCTCATCTCTGCACGCAATGAAGACATGCGCTATCCACAAGATACAATGATCATAAAAACCTCGGTGGTGCCCTAAACAAATTTGTGGGTGCAGTACCAAGCTTGAGCCAACGGGGCGTTTTCGAAATGTCAGTCACCTCACAGCCAAAGAGAGGAGCAATGCTTGATAAGTATCATCAGGTTAGGGAATTGATGTCCCGATGTAAGAGCAAAGGTGATAGTATGATATTGCATGAACTCAAAATGGATGAATACCACAATGGGCAAATATTGGACAGTCGCATTCAGCAGTTTAAGGTGAACTTTGAGAAGAAAAAATAAATACCGAGACAAATTCATCATCCAGAAGAACACTCGTTTCTTTCCCTTATGGCGTTTCTAATAAAATTATACATTGCACTCTCGATGCACTATTTCGTCCGGCAGGCTATGCTTCTAAATCCTGTTGTTAATTTGTGCGCATATTTTTCACATGAAGATAGATTTTCTTCAAGACGTTGCGTTTAGAATACAATGCACTACATTTTTGCGAACAGAATCTTGACTTATGTATTTTGTGTGCCATTTCAGTAAGGTCATCCAGAATTATCGCTGTCCCACACACACACAGAGAGTAGCTCATGTCGCTGCCACGACACAATAATGATGAGAGGCACTGTTAGGACGTTACATAGCTCCGCTGTACATGCTGGCAGTGTTGTGGGAAATGGTGAGTGTTCTCCCCATGGAGACAGCGTTATTAACACTGACTAAAATTTGTTTCAGTTACGAGAACGTATACATCATCTGTCGATAGTCGTAGTTTCAAAAATTGACGTAAGTGTTGTCACAAAGGAGCTGGGTGAAAAAGGATGTAGGATGGTATGCGCAAAAAATATCACAATACGAGTACAGCGAGACCCACACATCGACCTTCCATCAGAAAATCATGGAATCATCTGAAAACAATCAAACAAATACATGACGTTTGGAGCATTGTGTGTCAAAATCTCTCATGAATATAATTGACTGCAAGACATTCCCAGTTACCCGAGAAAGGCGGAGTATTGTTATACACCTGAGTTGTATCAAGATTTTCTGTTTAGTTCCCTTCCCTAAACTTTAGATCACAGTGACCTCATAAATTTATTTCAGAATGCTTCTGCAGCTCGGCTTCGTATTGGGACACCAACTCAAGCCACGAAGACCGGTGCGGAAAATGAAGTTTAAATTCGAGAATCCGGCCTTGTTTTCTGACCAAAATTCTCAACTTTGGCCCTTTTTCTTGTCAAATTTGAGATTAAAAGACTGAATTTAAAATTGTCGCCGAAAAACACGTCAATCCACACCTCTGTTCTAAGCTACACCCCATTATATATCATGCAAAACGAGCAAGTTCTGTCAAATTTCTGGATGTCATTTTCCCATCAGAGACTGACATGTAAAGAGAATACTCAACATTATAATAATGTTATTATAATGGACTACAACACTGGTGGAATAAAACACTTGCTGAATTGCAGCGTTTTTCGGGTGTGAGTTTCCTTTACAAACAAATCGATCCAATTTAAGATCATTCAAGGTTAATAGTTTAAAATACATGCTCTTATCGACTCATTTCACTTGCCTTCAGATCTGTCCTGTCCGACCTCTAGGCTGGTCGCTTGGCGTTCACATGCGTTATCGCAGATTGCATTCATCGTCTCCCTTATGACAATTATAATAGCAATAATAACACGATAATTATGGCAATGATGAAGGCTGAAAGTATTAGCGTTAGCAGCAGTGGCAGAGCTGAACAAGTTGTGCATTTAAAGAGGATATTAGCGGTGGAAACATAATACGGGAGTAATTAGCAGCGATGTCTGACGCAATTGTGTCCTTGTCCACAATCAAACTGGGGTTCCAAAGGGGCCGTCGTAATTTCTTACTCTGCCTCACAAATTAGCGTACTATGGCGCAAAAGATCTTCAAGATATGAAGAACTCATACTCATACCCATAGCTCGTGCTCCAATATATGTGATAAAATCTTTTAGTGCCTCGAATTCGCACATTGCTCTGTTTAGTCTGTTCCAGCATCATTTTATTTTATGATGGATGATAAATGTCCCCTAACACATCATCCAACAACACATCATCAATTGTAGAGCCTGAAACTTCCGGTGCCGTCCAGGTCTTTGTTGAGTTCACGTGCACTTATGCTGCGTTCTGTTCTTTTAGTCGCCGCAAAAGATCCAGAAACGATCATTTCTGGTCAGCGTAGCAACAGGTCTTGCAAAATTATTTTCTTATTGACACAGAAGATGATTTTCAGCCGTTCAGTTTCTACACGCACGATGCGAATTTAATTAAACCCCCGGAATGCATCATTTTAATAACAATTTTTTTCGAGAGTTGCCACATTGGAACCACCTCCCTAGATTCCTTATATCTGATCACCTGCACCGAACTTTTTCCTGTCTCACACAAGCAACAAGGAACGATACCAATCAGATAGGATGTTGTTGAGGCCGGCCCGGCGCCACAATACCACTGGTTCATAGGAGAGCACAGAGACTGGAGGGCGCTCATCAGCTGCGGAGCTGAGGAGAGCCAATTTTGAGGGTGGCACGCCCCGCTGCTCTGACATGGGCCGCCTCAGCCGCGTGCTGGCGCACGCAACTGCGCAGTATGCTGGGCATGTGCGATTGCGGATCTTCTGGAGTGCTTGTTCGCGTCTCATCGAGTGCTTCTCGACCTTCTGGGGTGCGTGGTTGGACATTCAGGTGTGCATTTTTGATATTTAATGGAGTGTTTATGTTTTTTACTGTGCGTTTTTGTGCTTGTTTGCTCTTATCGAGTGCTTCTTGACCTTCTGGAGTGCGTGGTTAAGCATTCAGGTGTGAATTTTTCATATTTAATGAAGTGTTGATGTTTTTTAATGTGCGTTTTTGTGCTTGTTTGCATCTTATCGAGTGCTTCTTGACTTTCTGGAGTGCGTGGTTGGACCTCCTGGTGTGCGTATTTGATGTTTAATGGAGTGTTGATGTCTCTTACTGTGAGTGTTTGGGCTATCTGGAGTGTGTGTTTGATGACTTCTGGAGAGAGCTTTAATGTCTTCTAGTGTGCGTGTTTCGTGCCTTCTGACGAGGGTGTTTCACGTCTTATGAAGTGCCAATTTGGATCTTCCAAACTGAGAACTTGAAGTCTTCAGTACAGGGTTAGAAATTCTCCGAATTACGGATCTTTTGATCGTCCATTCGTGATCTAGAGTGTGACATGTTACTCAGAATCTTCTAGAGTTTACTTGTTGTGAGCCGCATGTCGCATCCTTACATCTTTTACTGTACAATGCTGCTTAATGAACGCTTCTCACGACACCGCGTCCGCTGGCAGTACAGCTCAGTTGCATACTTGTGCTCTCTAATTATACTAGCTCTGTTAAACGGTAACAAATACTGCTATTGTGGTTCAAAGATTCTTTCAAATTGCTTCGTTGAATGAGTTTAAAATTTTGTGCATTTTTTATTGAGAATAGAGATTGATAAGCAAATAGAATTAAGCAGTTATTGGTGCTAGGAATAGGAAATGCATGCATGATATTTAAACTGATAATGCCCTCGTATCATATAAAGCCAGCTTTTGTAAGATAGGTGGAGAATGAAATACTGTACATTCGCACCAGAAGTTTCAAATCCCGAGATGTTTGATTTAAAAAAAAATGATAACCCATGCCCTGTTTCAACGATAAAAGTGCAGTAGTTGAACGCTCACTGTCCAATAGACACTACGCATTGAACAACGGAATTGAGCACGAAGATTCGCTTAAGAACGCAATCTTCAATGCACGCATTCTGCTTAGACACGGCTGGAGTTTCCAATGTCTTCTTCAATGTGTTGCGAATTGAAAAGCAGGTGGAGTCGAAGGCTTGTAACAGATAAGAAGGATTTTACTCGCTAACAACAAATCGTAAATGTTTGAAGGGCAACAAGCAGCAAAAGTGCATTCAGAAAAATAATTTTTCCATCAGTTTTGCAGATTTTTTTATGGTTACAGATTAGCCTTATGACTCAGAGGCTGGTTTTATTAGATACCTGCAGCGGGTCTGCAGAACTGAAGCAAACGCTCTTCATCAACACTATAGCCTCTGGCACTAGGATGATTGCAAATTTCAACCGATGCGCTTTGTGATAACTCAATTACGTAAAAAGCTGCTGGCGAGAAGACTGCTGGGAGGAACGAGCGGCGTTAGACAGCGATTCAGGAGGGACAAATCGCCATAATTTCAACAAAAAGAAAGAGCTAGCGGCTCTGGAAAGAAATGCTCCTGAACGCGAGGGTTTAATTGTAGAATTACGGGACAAAATGGCACGTCACTCGGCGCTCGGCAGCTGGTGGCATCACAGCAGCTGGCATTTGTAGAACGGGACTCGTGAAACGTGAAAGCAAGACGAGGCACTCATGGAAAATATAGCTCCAGCTAAACGGGGCACGCGTGAAAAACGAAGTATTTGCAAAATGGGGCTCAAACGGAAAATTTGGCTGTAGTACGAGACACACACGAAAAATGGGTTCTGGTAAAACGGGATTAGCGTGGAAAATGTAGTATAAGCAAAACGGGATGCAACTGAAGAGTGTGCTACTGGCAGAAAGGGGCACAAATGGAAAATGAGACGACAAAACGGAACACATGCAGGGAAATGGGGCGCTATCAAAACTAGGCACATGTGGAAATTGATCAAGCAAATTGAAAACAATTTCAAAAATTGAGTGAGAAAATTGGAAACAATTTCAAAAAGGAGTTGCGGAAGGAAAATCTTGTATATGGCTTGTCAGAAAAGCAGAACTTTCAGAAGGCCTTGCGCAGAGAAAAAGAAGCACGTGCTAAAATAGTCATTTGAATGAAAATAAGACCATGGAAAGTGAGGGAGGATGGAAGGCGTGGGGGCATGAAGGGACCATGTGACGTACTGGCAACGTAGTGACCTCTGTGATGCTACCTTGCCTTCTTCCCCCCGCTAAAAATGCGGCCCTGTTGTCAATTTTTTTTCGCTCTTATAACTACTTTGAAGTTTTAAATACCTACTCATAATTTTGGTTACGTATCTCGAGGTGTATTTAAAGCCAATCGATTATAGAACAAAGTTTGAACAATGGAACGATCCTGAATAGCGAACAGTATATTGTAAAAAATTACACGCTATAATGCATTTCAGATTACGCTATATTCTGAGCCTCACCCCTACGTTTTTTTAAAATGTTATAATAAGTCACACTAAAATATTGTTCGCTATAAAGTGATCTAACCAAAAGCAGCACACAGATATCATGTGGCACAGAACAAGAACGCTGCAACATACATAATCAACCAACAAAGAAGCTCTCACACAGGAACATCGCCTCTCTGCTACCGCACTTCATTTTCGACAGCAAAACATTTGAGAAGAGAACCTGGCTAACAAGATGTGAACCTCCTTGACGTGAGCACGCCACCAGTTGAGGTAAGACGGCGCTGCAGTTCAGAGTTTACACTCTCAACTGCTGCGTCGTGTAGAGTGTACTGTAGGAGGAGGGTGCAGAGTGTACAGTAGGGCACCGGACGCATTTCGTATGAGTAGAGCATGGGAAACAAGATGTGAACATGCCGCAAGCAGAGGTGAGACCACTCTGCAGTTCAGAGGGTGGAGAGGAGGGTGTAGAGTGTACAGCAGAGCACCGCATGCGTGCTGGGTCATGCCCGGCTGTCCAGCGCTGCGTGACGCTGCATCTCGCCTGCCTGTGACACGTGCCCGCACCTCGACGAGGTGGAATCAGAAACTCAACGAGAAGGAGCCAGGAATCCAACAAGTTGCAGTAAATAATCTGACGAGTTATAGTCACGAACTCGCAGAGATGGGACGAGGCACACCCTCTAAAGAAACCAGACGGGGCCAGTAACTGGACGAGACGAACCCAGTGAATAGATGAGACGGAACCAGTAACTAGACGCAACAAACCCAGTAAATAGTTGAGAAGAACCCAGTAAATAAACGAGACAGAACCGGCTATTTGACTAAGTGAACATGGTAACTAAACGAAACGAAACCAGCAACTGGACGAGGCCTGCGAGTTGAGGCTTTTGTGATGGATTACGGCCAGGCTAAATACACAGACTATTTTAAGCTTGGTACAGACAGTAAGATGTAGCATAGGGATTGACAGACAATCCACCACAACTATGTCAAAATTAACCAGTGGAGAAAACAAACCGCTAAATGCCCCTTAAATATGTAAGCTTGAAACACAGAGAACTAAATGCTCATTGAACATGCCGACATTAAAAAAAAAACTAAATGGTTTTAAAATGGGATTTGAGTCCAAACTTGGTATTCAAACGTAGTCCAGACGGAGTTCACGAAAAACTTTTCTTTTCCCCCGCTAGTTTCAGCTTTTTTAGTTGCGAAGACACGTCATAACTGGCGCCAGGTCCCCATCCATCAGGCCACCAGCACGACAATAGCAGACGCACATCTCGCCTCCCATCAGCCCAGGACCTTGGGCGACCGTGACAATGCACGAGCGTTTCTTGTGTGCTGCGCTTGCCGGCATCTTTTTATTTTTTTATTTGGTGCGTCCCTCATCACCTGAGGTGTGTTCTTGCGCCAGCGCTTGTGAGAATAAAAAGCTCTGTGGTTCAGTTGGCACGAAATCGGGCAATGAATTTTAAACTCAGAGGCCTGTGGGAATACTAAAATAAGTTTGTTCATTTTTTTGGAAACTGAGATAAAAACTTTGAAAGTCTACCACTCTGGAAAATCTTTGGTCATCATGAATTAATGGTATGCTGAATGATCTGCTTCATTTTTTACTGAAGGGTATGCTTCATATTTTGGATATTTTAGTATGCTTCGCATTTTGTTGAAACTGTTTCATGCAAAACAAGTCTAGTTTTTTACCATTATTCCTCAACAAAATTTCAATCATCGACTAACTTCATTTTGAATCACGAAAACACAAAACTATTTCGCGAAAAGGATTAATACTCGGAAAATGTTAGAACTTTAACATTAAAGGTTTCACATCTCTCACTTTCAGTACTTACAATACACACAAAGCAACAACATGACTCTTTGATACAATTATTGGTATAAGACGCGGTCGGTATGTTCGTCAGCATATGCAAGTGTTCTGCACTACTTTTCGCACCAGACCTCGTCCCCATTACACTCAGCTCAATGTTGTGCATTATTAAACCCTATTTGATTATGTTATTTCTTCTAGTACGAAACCACCGCGATGACCAATGAACAATTATCCGCTTTGCTAGTGGACAGGCACCGGCAAAAAAAAAGGTGTTTTCAAGTGAGAGAAACAATCTATCGCAAACAATGTTTCAACTAAACTATTTACCTTCCAATCACCTTTTGATTCCTCCTTATTTAAATAACTTTTGGAAAACTTTCGAATGAGTTCTAATCAACCACATGCACTGTAAAAGTTTGTTCCTCAACAGTTTGTCCCCGGACTCCTTTTCAATTTGAAATAAAAGATTCTGATGTTTGTATTCATTAAAAAAAAATAACACTCAATTATTTCCTTATGTCTTGCTTTCACGATTCAGTCAGAATTCGTAGTTAAAACCTTCTGTAGTGTTCTGAAAAATGAGTAAACGCCATCCCGTTATTGAACCGCAGTAGAAACTGAGTGTCTTTTTTGAAAGTTTCAGAAGTTTTTCAGAAGTTTTAGAGGACAATCAAAGTAAAAGGATTGCACATTGAAACATGAACTTCTATTTGGAGACATGACAGTTATTAAGTTGATATGAGGACGATTTTTGCTTCAATACATTACTCTACTGTAGATATATTACTTATTAACTCAATTTGGGAACTTTTTCCCGACCCTGAAGAGCGGCATCCCCGCCCGCTGCAATCAGTGTCACATCCCTCTGGTGGTTGAGCACCTCTTAGCTGAGTGCCCAAAGCAAGCGAGTTTCCTTGCCTTCGCGGCTACGACGCTAGTACCATACTGATTGGTATGCTTGTAAAGCCAGAACGACCGGTTTTCGATAAGAAAGCCCTAAAATATTTCCCTGCTTTGTGCGGTAACTTCTCTGACATTTAATTCGTGGACAAAGGAACCTTTTCTTGAGCGTAAACCGCCAGGCCAGTACGTCAAGTTTTAAATTCGAACAATCGTGCCCCGACTTGTGGTGACAGCGCTGAATTGCAAAAATAGTGATGATGCGACTTCCTAAAATCTCCTGTTAACTTAGTTACTTAATCCGCAACCATGACCGCGTGCTATGACTGCACAACTATGGCATGTGTCATGAAAGCTGTTGATTTAAATTTCATGTTTATTTCTTTGAAACTGTAAACGTGTTAAAACATCAAGCTTTGTTCAAAATAACCGCACACTGAGTAGTCAGATAACATTTGACATGCTGGCTTCTATGAATTCGGCGCTACCAACCCTATGCTGTCGAAGCTCTGGTAATCTTTGCACTACTAGTACTACTACTACTGTTAGTACTACAACTACTACCACTGCTGTGAAACTATTACTACCACTGCTACTACCTGGTCTATCTATCCGTACTCACACATTGCAAACTGGATGCCTGGACACTGCATGGTGACTGCGAACTTGTGCTGTTTCATGGCAATTATTCGTATTAAACGAAATTCATTCTAAGGTTCTCCTTACTCAAAAAGACGGCAATGAAAAAAAGGAAAACGCATTGAACCACTTCATTCAAAAAGTGTTTTCATTAATTAAATGTAGAGATAATACAAAAACACTGCGTCATTTTTGAAGGCAGAGGTGCATTAACATTATTTTACAATTCATGACCTAAAATTAAAAGGTATACACCTTCCACCGAACTCTGGATTCGAGAAATTTGTTGACTGCAGAGAGAAATTTTGCTTCCGCTTCTGAATACCCAACAGTGCATAAAATATTCTCCTCACGGATACTTAAACTGAATACCTGAGGCCACCAGGGCGCGTAAATTATAGCATCTTACTTTGTTGCACGGACGCACTAGTCAATGGATGTACACTGTGTAATTTGCTATTTAAAAATAGAAACTTGCGTCATCACAAGAAGTTCAGGTGCCTATTGAACAGAGTAACTGGAGACGGGAGAGACCAAGCGAGCAAGCCAGCAGCATGTGAGCACCCAAGTAACCAACAAATTGTCAGGCATCCAACACATGGAGGGATTTAGCCTGGTGTACCTGCAGCATAGGTGTTTCAATATTTTGTTCAAATTTTTATTCCCTTAAAATTCATTTCCTTTTCGATCCTCCCTAAACTTCATGTCGTACTCTACCTATCGGCTCATAGCGATCTCATTCATTTTGGTATTACGCGAACAAGAATCACTTTAGTTAGCGCCCTACGAGTGCCTCGACTTGCAATACAAGTGAAAGAAGAAATTTTTTTGCTTCTCACATGTAATTCTCTCGAAATCGACAGCTCTTTTATGACCATCGCTAATGAAATCTTTCGTATATATTCGTTCATATTAAAACCTTTATGAAGTGAAATTGAAATATTCTCTGACGCCACATCACCAAAAAAATCAAGTATCTGTCTCAAGAATTTCAACAGCAATAACCTGAGCTGCATTTGCATTAACCCAAGCTCAAATTACACATGTAACGTCACACGCATCACACCAGATGAGTGGGCCAAGCCCCGTACACGCACGCTACTCTTGCACGACCGCAATTTCCCCGATGGTAAGAACTACGGTGCAAAAAATTAAGATTTACCAGTAGGTCATACGAATGATCCCCAGGCCAGGAACCGGAATCCGAACTGACGGAACTTGAACACAGTACGCACGTCGGAGCTGAGGGAAGGCATCTATACGACGCAATCCGCGAGGCACGACTGAGTTGCTGGCGCTGCTGCCACAGCACATGCCGGGCACCGCATCGTCTCCGAACAATAAATACTTACTCTGTATCCACGTTGCGTTTGACTGACCGTTTTCTATGCGCTTTTGAAGAAACTGAGGAAGCTGCGATGCCAATTCTTGCTGTCGAAGTTTCCAAAGAGTCTTCATGTAGAGTAACTCGTTCAAGCGTGACACAGGGACTTGAAAACAGCATTTTTGAAAATATCATTAATTCTTCAATAGAAAATAGCGTATTTTTTGTATTTTGCAATATCAGACGAGCGATGTAACCCGTCTGCCCATGCCTCTCCAGAACCGCTACAGTACTGCGTCTCAACAGCTGCACGAAGAGCAAATAGCTAAGCGCAAAAAATCACCAGAAAATACGAGGGAACAAAGTCACGGAAAGAGTCAACGAAGGTTCGCTGCGCGCTAATTTATTCGTAGAAAAACAGAAAACAAGACTTTGCCACCAGACTTTAATTCAATGCATCAAAATGATCAGAGAAGGATTAACAACATCTGTGGCATGCACGCTCAACATTCTAAAGCAAAGCACTACGAAAAAAAAAAAAAACAATCTGGCCATGAATTTTCCAAAATTTCTATACCCAAGGAGTGAAATGGAGTGGCAGTTTTGCACTGTCGTAAACACGACTCTATATAAAAGCAAATAACCTCCTGCTGTGAGACCACGAGCGCTGACTCTCACTACACCAACGGAAGACCTTAGAAATATTCATGTTTATAAAGAGTTTTGAGACATATTGGCATGGCTTTTTACTGTTGTGCATCTATTTGACACAACTTTATTTATCGTTATTTTGGTTGGGAGAGAAGCAGTAAATTTAGGCAGCGATAAAGACTCAACCGCTTGATCAAATTAGAATACGAAGACCGTAACTCCATTTCAAATGACGTGATAATTTGATCTGTCATCAGCTTGAATAATTTCACCGAGGACACAAGTGGAAATTAGGTTACTATGGAGATTTAGGGGACTTTATTTAAGCTCTAAATCTGGGTGAGGCCTCAAGTCCGGCCAGGGAGAAGCAATGGCCTGCTTCTGGACGCTTGGGGCCTGGCCCTCGCACTAGCCTCTGCTGATAGCTGCAGTGATTAGCGGCAGCTGCTGCACCTGCTGCCGCACCTGCTACACTTGCTGCTGCACCTGCTACTGGTGCTGTTGTTGCACCTGCTGCTGCACCTGCTGCCGCACCTGCTACACTTGCTGCTGCACCAGTTGCTATTGTTGCTGCATCTGCTTCTGTTACTGCAGCAACTACAGCTGCTACTTCAGCTGCAGCACCTGCTGCTGTTGTTGCTGCATCTGCTACTGTTGCTGCAGCAACTACACCTGCTACTTCAGCTGCAGCACCTGCTGCTGCTGTTGCTGCATCTGCTGTTGTAGCAACAGCAGTTCCTACCGCTGTAGCTGCACATTAGCGTGCATACTTCATCAGCTGCGGGGGCAGATTACTCGAACACCTGCAGTAGCAGCAACACAACACAACGCTGCCACAAACCTCTGAACCCATTCCTACGACTGCAGCTTTGTACTATCTCCAGCAGCTGCTGCCCTGCAAAGCCGATTACAACTGCTGCAGCTTCTGCAGCTACACAGTGCGCATGACTGACTGGGTCTTCGAGCGCTGGTCAAAACTCAGCTGTAAAGTCGGCTCACTGGACACACAGAACTCCAAAGCAGCGTGTACAGCCTGCATACGTGCACTCGGACAGTATCAAAATGCACTCCCCTGGGACGTCTTTCTTTTCCTCTCGTTCTCTCTCCCTCTGAGCTTGCGCAATATTCCACATAACTTCGCCGAACAAAAATAAAATGCAGTTAATTGTCTGAGAATGGAGATAGTTGTGCCTGTGATAGCTCATGTCGAAAATACATCGTGTGAAAAATCACCAAATATTTCAGGCGTTGTGAACGCGTGAGTGTTCACGGTGCAAACGAGCTGTTGGCTGAGAATGTTGAGCAGTTTTCGCACTCTGATATTCCAGGCCAGCCTGTCTATTTTGTGACGCACTTGAATGGTGTGCAGACAGGCTGAAGGAAGCGAGGCTGCAGGCCAAACGCTGGCAACATGTCGGAAAGTGCCATACTAAAATGTAAAAAAATTCGAATTTGAGCGGATTTTTGAGATATTTCCTAATTCAGAAACCGTGTCTTCTATATTGTTAATTATTACTCACTTTTAAGAATGTTGAGTTAACGTATGACATGAATCTTTCTTGGCCAAATAGCCCTCACGACAGGTTTTATTTTGAATAGTGGGTGGATGTTGTTTCTATTTCATGAAGTAGTAGAGATTATGCTGAAAACATATAACATTAGAAACATAAGAGACGGATAAATGCAGAGGATAACATCATGCATCTCTGCTCTGATCTCGTAACTGACAGCGTTCCTAATTATTATCCTCTTCGGGGCTACTGCTTTTATATCTGTTGGAAGTGGCGCTCTCTTGCGGGAGATGTGAGGTCCCAAGCTGACGGTTATTGAAATAGGATAAAGTTTTTTGTTTCTTTACGGACCATCTGTTTTCGGTTCACTACTGTCTTTTTTCAGCACCTATTGCTTTCTTCTCCAACTTTTATTTTGTTTCACAAACTCCTCTCTATTTTGCAAACTCCTCTCACCTTGTGCACAAATTACTCGTTTCCTTAGTTTTATACTAAATAAATCCTGTCTTCTTTCTCCCTTGAAGACACTTTCATTGTGGTTAGGGAGGCTTAAACTAATTTGAAATCTAATCTAATCTAATCTTATCCTTATCACTAAGCGAGTAATAGAATTTCTTTCTATTTGCCTCGTTTTATATCAGCATAAATTCTATGGGAATTCTGCTGAATTCTGGGATCCCCTAGGCTGAATTCTGACGAACAGCAAAAAAGCTGAATCTTAACGTCTTGAAACAAAAAAGAGGGTAAGTCATAATAAGCAACATGAAATAGAAGGACAAATTCTCTTGCATAGGGAAAAAAAGCTTAGACGGAAACAAACAACGACAACACCAAAAAGGTGGCATCGTAACGAACAAAAGCGAAATAGAAGACAATTTCCAAACAAATAACACCAAAATTAAGGCTCACTAAGACACGAGGTGCGTCTCGAGCTGTTAGATTGCGTCATCGGTGATAAGCTTTATGCAGCGGATGATTATCTGGCTTATTAGCCTCCCTCGGTCGTAAAGAGTCGTGCTTGCAGCCTTGATCACGGACGCGCAATTTGAGGTTCACAAAGCCTACGTGTGCTTCGCTTCGAACAACGCTCAGATCACTCTTCAAGTCGACCCACTTGCTTAAGAGCCTTTGGAAATAATGATCTCAGTCTGGCGACTCTTCTAAACTGAAGGTATTCGATAATTGGCGAGAGCTTCCCAAGCCAGATTGGCGGTGTGATCAGTTCCGTGTGTTTGAGCAGGTGCTTTTATTGAGTATGCGGGCCTGAGACCTGCTCCATGTGGGTCACGCGCCGCGGCCCGTTAGGCAGAGTGACCGACCACCCCACACGACGGCCTGCCTGCCTGCATGCCTGCTTGCGTGCCTGCCTGCCTGTCTGCCTGCTTGTCTGCCTGCCTTACTGCTTGCTTGCCTGCTGCCTGTCTGTCTGCTTGTATGCCTGCTTGCTTGCCTGCTTGCCTGCTACTTCTGCCGCACTGCAGCCGAGGCGTCGGAAGCATACACCACCAGATTGAAACACCAACGAAAAGCCATGGGGTCGGAGGTTAAAAATAGACATCTTTACTAATTGTGCAATTAATGCAATCGTTTTGTAGGAATAGTTTTTTTTTTATTAAATGAAGGGAAGGTGTGAGTAAAGTACGAGCTTAATGAGTTGAAGCTTTCCCTCTCTAAGCTTTTCTGCCCCTCTTTTCCGTTACCTATAATCACCAGAAGAGTCCCACATCATCACGTTAATGCTGTGGGTGCTGGACTGGAATCGAACCAAGGTCTGCCTTGTCTATAGTGTGGTGCGTTCGTACCGTGGAAAAAAACGGGCAACAAGCAAGGAAGGGAACGGCGAAAAATTTAATTTCTAATTTAGAATATATATATAAATCAAAACCTTTGTATAAAACATATACCTTTACTTCGAGCTAATGACAACGTAGCCAAAATTTCAGTTGGAATAACTCCATAGTCGAAAATATAATCACGATATTAATTAAATCTTGATCACAACTACGAAATTGTTCAGCTCGTGGCTTGTAAGAATTTTTAGCTGGTAGATTATCATTTTTATTAAAACAAATTATAATTTCTTATAACGCAGCGTTTCGATGTGAAAACATCTCAAATAATAATTTAAGACCATTATTTGCTCTAACAATTTAATTAAAAAAATTGTTGTCTCATTCCGAAGGACAAAAACACTTAGAAAATAAAGTTAGACATTTTTGAGAATTCGCTTCTAAAGCATGTACATGGGACGGGAAACAAAATTCATGCTCAAAATATTAATTTAAATTAAACGTAGGAGTAGGGTGGTTTTCAACTATTTAAAGTATGTTTCTTGTAAATAATTTTTAAGTAAAAAATCAATGTTGTGTTTATTTAGGTTTAAGGTTTTGAATATAGAGAGCTTCGGTACAAAATTGAGGTATTCAAATGGAGATCGTCACTTGAAGGTTTTGTAGTGGATCCCAAAATGATTGTAAATTATCCTTTGAAATTTATGGGCATTTAGCCGTTGCTCGAGAGTCATTCAAGTCAGTAAGGTAACTTCTACCAAAAGGCATAAATTCTCTTCAGGTAAATTTAAATTTATGAATAGCATTGTCTTGTCTATAGATTACAACCGGTGTCTCTTGATGGATTACATTTCACGATGAGGTCACTAATTTCACACTTTTTTATGAAAATACAAATCATGAGTCCCGAACCGTCATGAGTTAGTTGAAGAAATTTTTTTATTATATTTACTTTTTTATGCTAAATATACTTGAAAACTTTTAGGAAAACCTATATGGCATATAATGTGAGGGCATCAGGAAATTTTAGGCTAAATTTAACATTGTAAGCCTGTCTAAACGTGGTGCGAAATGGCGATGCAAAGAGTCATGAAAAGATGTGGAGGGTCGTTATATATCTGCCCTCTCTGCAAAAATAGCAGAAGAATATTTTTAAGTGCCTTAATGTTTTCTTCGGTTCTCTAGGTTTTATCGTGAAGAAATGAAAGATGATTGGGACCACATAAAATTTCTCAGATCTGGGGCATCCCGAAAGATTTCAATAATCTATGAAACAGGTTAAGTTCAGTTAGGACTTTATCCTTTCGTTTAAGAGATGAACTTGAAAAAATATTTAGTGCTACTGAGGTGAGACATATTTGTTAAAGACAAATCAGTTATGAATTACAGAGGCAAGAGCTCATTACACGATCTCCTCTCAAGACCCAACTACTGAAGAAACTCTATTTAGAATCAAAATTCCAATTTCCAAAATTAATTTGGAGAATGATCAAGATTTAAAAAAAAAACTTTGTAGTCCTATGTTTGCAAGATAGATCTTTATGACCATAATGATCCCATTCATGCTTGGAGAAAAGATGGAGCAGCCCACATCCAGAAGAACACCATCCCATCCATGGATGATTTTAACGAACAATTTAAACAAACGATTGGGAACATAACGATCGAGGGAACATAATGGTACTGAGTTGCTCTGTTTTAAATGGGGCAGGGTTATTGGAAATAATAAGGGAACTATATATAAAACTAAATGTAATAAGGTTTTGGGATATATTTTGTCAAAATCTGCTGAGACATTGGATATTGTATCTGAATGACTGTTCCAACTGGACAATGATCCTAAACGTACCGACAAGGTAATTTGTGAATGATTCTGAAGTAACACTATCAAGCTACTGACATGGGCTAGTCAGTCTTCGGAGTTAATGCAACAAAGAATTTATAAAGATGACTCAAAATTTAGAACCACGCATGATAATTGACTAAGATCAATGAATTGAAAATAGTTGCCAAAAAAGAATAGGTAAGATTCAGCTGAAGTCTTTCCAGAATTTAGTAAAAGCTCTCAGAGATGGCCTGAGAACTGTTGTTCAAAATGAATTTGCTGCAGCTAAATATTAAACACAGGGCTTTTAAATATCTTTGTACATTTTCGACAAATTATTTGGATTATCTGCATAGAATTAGATACATGAGAAAACGTTCCAGTTTTGTTCCTCAGCTGTGTTTGTTGGTGTTTATCGTATACTTAGTGTAGCTTGCAGATCTACCATGAACAGAAACTGAAATTTCAAAAGTTTTTCTTTTCAGGTACTTGTTTCGCCTCACTGGGAATGTTCAGGTCCACGTTCGTCCAATGACGAAACACACCATGACACAGCAAATCGTACATATAAGCAGAAAATGCAACACGTGATGCAAGGTGATGGCGAAGAGTTCTACGTAGTATCTCCAGTGTGCACGGCCCATAAAAAGGATGACATTCGATAATGTTCGACATGGAACATAATTATGAACCGTTAACAATCATTTAAAAAAACTTCCAACGTTTAGGTAAAGCCTGTAGCCAAGATACTTATATTCTTCCCATCTTATACGACAAGCGAGACAATAAATACGAGCACACGGACAAATACAGACACAAGGAATTATCTAAGGTTAGTTTCTTCAACTCCTCATGGAGGTACCGTAGGATCGAGCTGCTGGTGATGCAGGTATGTGATTAACAGAGAGTGGCTCTCATTTGAAAACAGTAAATTTACAAAAAAGATCGATTAATTTGCCATGTGAAGTGAGATTTAAAATATGAGGAAATTTATTAAGACATGTGAAGCGACAAGCGAAACTTATGATACCGTTCACAGCAAGTTTAAAGTTCAATTATCCCTTTTTACTACTAATACTAAACATTCCTGTAGGGTAATGGTTTATAATTTCCAAAAATAGACTTTAGCTGAGTCCTGTGCGCTGAAAACCCCTCAGCTCTCAGCAAGCACCAAGTCAGACACAGCCAACAGTCACAACCCGCAATCGTCTCCCCGCTCATGCGGACCGTGGCAGTGAAAGTGTCTGCGGCATTCGGCCGCCCTCTCCGCGGCGTCAAAACTACCTCCTTGTTGTGGTTTTGAAGCTATTTGCAGTGGTTGCTTGAAAGCGACAATAGATGTCGCGTAACTTCAATTTATTTTAGTTTAACATTATCATATAAAGTGGGGTCTTACGGCCCAATTTCCAAGTTTTCAATTGGTTCCTGCTCCGAACGGACTTTTAAATTCTAAATACTGTCCGCTTACTTACACACAAATAGGAGATCAAGTGTAAATGGTTGAAGCGTTACATGCGGCTACGATGCTTGGAAACATGCAGGCACAATCAGGACGACAAATGACCGAAAATAAGAGCTTTTAAATGACAACACATCTTACGCTCTACAGACACAATCAGGATGACAAATGACCGAAAATAAGAGCTTTTAAATGACAACACATCTTACGCTCTAGTGACGAGCGTCGGAGTCACGTTTCTCGTTCGTTCCGATTGGCTGGGAGGCCTTCGGTAGCCGCGTGGCAACTTCACATGAGGAACGTGATGGTGCACAAAGGCTGTCATGACCGTCAACAAGCAAGCTTGTGAATGTCTGTTGTGCTCCCACGGCAGACGCCAGCCTCTGATCGCACCTAAAGCGCTTGGAAGAAATTCGCAATGGAGGTCACTGGTACGACTCATGCATGGAGACACCGGAGGCAAATTTTTCACCCAAACATTTGAATTAATGCTTTAAAAATGTGCGAGGTCACCAAGTTCCATGCTCGAAAATATACCCGTTCCCATAACGGTGATGATGATAATTGTGCTAGTGTGTCCACGATCAACTGACTGAAAAAACTCAATAACAGTAGTGCAGCGATTCCCTAACTCCTAACCACACCTATTCTATTCTATTGCAGTAACCACACCCATTGCAATAGACGTCATATGCACGGTCCTGCTCACCTTAGATTGTTTTCGACTTAGTCTATTAAGCACTCATTGACTGCAATATGTTAATGTAGATGTCTAAAGCTTCTAGTTGTATATCATTTAGTTAAACAGATTAGAATAAACGAATAAAAGCAGGAGGTGCGTGGGCTCATAAGCACCCATAGAGGAAAAAATGGGACGTGAATGATTTAGAACTGTTCTGAATGCACATATGGGCCACACACACCCTTTATGAACCTTACACAAAGCTCTATTCACGCAATTATCTTACTCTAGATACATTCAATAAGACACAACCGACCACCACGTTACAATAACACAAACCTTAGACACAGGCTACACTAATTTGGGAAAACACATCTTAGGCTTGAAATCGGAACTTTTCCAGCAAGTGTGTCCATAACTGAAGGCGCATCCCCACACCTGGAGCCTGGGGACCTTTGCAATAAACTGTACAGGCACTAGACAGCGGCACAGCAGGGTCACCGAGTGCCTTTTTTGTCAACATCCATAAGTTTTAACCATTTATAGTAATATTTGATCGTATGAATCATTCAGCATCTGACAACCATGCAACGCTGCCGAACGATGGGGGATTTTTATGGTCACATTTTATTTGCAAAAACAAACTTGAGGATTTTTGACAGAAAAGTGCCAATCAAGCAATCCTGCGGGCCGTCACTCCGTGATCCAGCCCCCATAACCATGAGGGCCGAGCTCTGTAGAGGTCACCGCAGTTTAAACAACACCGCGGCGGCGACGGCGCTAACAGCACCTGAAGGATCATAAACATACGTACATTCGGAGGTCCGTTGCTCGGTACGCAGTTGAAAATTAGAGATAAGGTATACTTGACCGCGAACTGAACATATAACAGCATGATTCTTCATACGTTGTCAATTCTGCGGTGAGTGGCTGAGGGTCCACTGAAGAATGCTATATCACCTCGAGGTACATTAAAGAAGACAGAAACACTGTGATTGAATTGAATTTGAAAATTCTACGCACCGGCCAGGCCTTTTAAAAACGTCATACGCTCTATGAACACAAAGTTCATAAGAAATTCCGTGCAATTATTCCTTTAGATTATTTCCATGGAGGTTTACAATGGTCGAAACCTGTGGTGTTTAAAACAGAGTCGTTTGCAGTCAAAAACATCTATAATGACTACATTGAATTTGCTGTTTTTCATACTGGGAGGGCTCTTTCCTGCCAGGAGGTGATACAATCAAAATAAAGCTAAATTTACCCCTTCCTGAACCGAGCCGGGCACAATGTAAAGCGTTCCACTTTAGCGTAGCAGCAAAGATGCCCGGCTGCTGGGATTGAACAAAATCTGCGCCCATTGTATCTAGTTAACACATCTAGCTGATATTAACCTCTAGAAAAGCCTTCTGGCTACATTTGAGTCAAAATATTTTATTGGTCTTAGAAATTTAATAAAAACTTATATTCCATAACCATTTGACAAAATGTACTGCCGACAGGTATTGAAGTGCCCGTAATTTTTTCGTCGTAATTCAGAAGGAACAAACTGAATGTGTACGTCTGTACACTATACGCTATCTTAGTTCATTACCTTCCGTTGGTTTTTGGAAATTTTACATAGCGCGAGCAGCGCATGAGATAACAAGTGAGTTTTACCATCTGATGTTATAACATTTACGTTCAATTGTGTTTTAATAACATTTAAAACCTTGAACATTTTGTTACGATACGAGGCTAGGCCTGTCGGCCTCTCGTTACCGATTGAGGGATTTCAACCTCTGTAGTCTT
>JACJUY010000370.1:90737-143007 GCA_014220935.1 Platorchestia sp. MABIK
GCTTTTTACCTCAAACTAGCCTAGCAACACATTGCACTATTATAAGATATAAGATATTTCACTACAATTTGAAACATCTAAAGTATTTCCCTCACGTAAAAATGCGAAAAAGTTATTGTGTCTTTGCTGACGAAATAAAACGAAATTTGGTAACATTGCAAAGTTTCAAAAGGTTGAAAACAAATTTTGGGGTTGCCAGGCGGCACGCCTCTTCCGAATGCACTCCAGACGGTGCACTCTAGTTTGGAAGACGCGCTTGGTTGTGACTTCTGAAATCGGGGAGGTAGAAATTGAGAAGCGAACAGGAACGAAAGGGAAACTGAAGGGAAACATCTTTATTTTTCGTTCCATTATTACAATCGGGCTGCAGAATATTTTTTCAGTAGCTTCACCTTAGCAGATGGAGTGAAATGCAAGCTCATTGGGTACAAAGGTTTCCCCTCTTACCTGTTCTACCCATCTTCTTCGTTTGCTAGACAAGGAGGCTGAGCAACAATGAGGGAGAAACGAAAGACATATTGATGAAGAGACACAGTGAGGAAAAAATATAGGAACAAAAAGACACCGGAACGAAGAGATAGAGTAATGAAAAGACACACGAACGAAGAGACAGAGCAATGAAAGGACACAGGAACGAAGAGACAGAGTAATGAAAGGACACACGAACGAAGAGATAGAGTAATGAAAAGACACCGGAACGAAGAGATAGAGTAATGAAAAGACACCGGAACGAAGAGACAGAGTAATGAAAAGACACACGAACGAAGAGACAGAGTAATGGAAAGACACACGAACGAAGAGACAGAGTAATGGAAAGACACACGAACGAAGAGACAGAGTAATGGAAAGACACACGAACGAAGAGACAGAGTAATGGAAAGACACAGGAACGACACGACACAGTAACGAAGAGACAGCAACAAAAAGACAGAACATTACGGAGTCGAGATGCAGAAATACACAAAGCGAAAATCAAGCTGAGAAGCCGTCCAAGTGTCACCCAAGGGAGACACCGCATATTGCGCTGTGCACACTACACCGCATATTGCGGTGTGCACACTACATATTGCGGTGTGCACACCACATTTTGCGGTGTGCACACTACACCGCATATTGCGGTGTGCACACTACATATTGCGGTGTGCACACCACATATTGCGGTGTGCACACTACATATTGCGGTGTGCACACCACATATTGCGGTGTGCACACCACATATTGCGGTGTGCACACCACATATTGCGGTGTGCATACTACACCACATATTGCGGTGTGCACACTACACCACATATTGCGGTGTGCACACTACATCACATATTGCGGTGTGCACACTACACCGCATATTGCGGTGTGCACACCACATATAGCGGTGCGCACACTACACCACATATTGCGGTGTGCACACCACATATTGCGGTGTGCATACTACACCACATATTGCGGTGTGCACACTACACCACATATTGCGGTGTGCACACTACACCACATATTGCGGTGTGCACACCACATATTGCGGTGTGCATACTACACCACATATTGCGGTGTGCACACTACACCACATATTGCGGTGTGCATACTACACCACATATTGCGGTGTGCACACTACACCACATATTGCGGTGTGCACACTACACCACATATTGCGGTGTGCACACTACACCACATATTGCGGTGTGCACACCACACCACATATTGCGGTGTGCAAACTACACCACATATTGCGGTGTGCACACTACACCGCATATTGCGGTGGCACACTACACTGCATATTGCGGTGGCACACNACTACACCACATATTACGGTGTGCACACTACACCACATATTACGGTGTGCACACTACACCACATATTGCGGTGTGCAAACTACACCACATGTTGCGGTGTGCACACTACACCGCATATTGCGGTGGCACACTACACTGCATATTGCCGTGGCACACTACACCACATATTGCGGTGTGCACACTACACCGCATATTACGGTGTGCACACTACACCGCATATTGCGGTGCACACTACACCGCGTATACCTTACTGTGCACTCAATACTGTGCGTATGAATGTTCATTAGAGCGCAATGCGGCTCAAAGAGTCATATTTAATTCATCAAAATTGCGGCAGGGCACTGACGTCAAGGCAGCGGTGCTGAGTCATAATTATTTTTCTCAGCGTTCTCATCGCTCGGGCAGACACGGAATTATACAAAGGTTCATTGAGCTTTGCTATCAGTAGAAATTTTACATGATCATAAATATTTAACATGCAATGGAAGAAGCGATTACTTATTGAAAAACTAGACATATTCAAATCAATAAATTTCGATTATTGAATCGAGATCTTTATATTTAATATCAAAAACAATGTATTCTCATAGAACGAACATTTTCCAGAGTACGTTGATAAAACTAAAACATATTTATATTCGCCATCAATTTTTTTCAATTCAGCTATGTTATGAAGTTCTAATTATCGCATTATACCTTGCTCAGAAATATGCTCACTAAGCGTATTGAATAAACCAGCAAGTTCAACAACCAAGTTTAATTTTTTCAAATACTCGCCCTTCTTAAAGTTTTAAGGAGACCGACAGTTTCATTATCCTATCACTCACCACCATTTACACTGTGTATCATGACGCTCCAAAATCAGCACTGTAAACAGCGACTCGCACACGGATGTGAGACACATTTCTAATTTCACTAAAATTCTCAATCAACGCACCACCAAAACATAGCAAATTAAACAGCGACTCGTATAAAGTTTTGAAACACATTTCTAACTTCACTTTAATTCTCAATCAGCGCACTATCAAAACACAACACCGCGTCGACACAAGACCCCGTGCTCACATTTGACTAAACCACAGCTTCTTTATCAACTCGATAGCGGAGAGTGTTATCTTGAAATGAGCACTTACTGTGCGCAGCTTATCGGTGAGAGCACGTCTTATTGACTCAGCGCGCGTATGATTGTGCGGCTTCAAGGTCCTGCATCTCAATAAAGTACGGTAATGGTTAAATTTCCTCCTGAGTAATTTAATATTATTGAGTAAATTATGCTCTTGAAGGGATCATTTCAGCTGAGGGTGATGCACAGTATTTTCATTCACGGAGTTCGCATCGCCTATCAAAATTTTAAATTAATGCGCTTAAAATCGTGGGTGCGTTAATGTGAGTGTAGTTATTACATGAGATAAATATTTAACATATTGGGATGTGAGTTAAAATAATGTCAGGTTTCAGCTGTGGATAAAACTTAGCTCATATTGAGAAGCGCGTAACCATAATAATATCATTTAAAAGAAGCGCAGCTCGTGTAGAGTTGATCTGAGTAACCCGTGTACGTTGAAGGATTCACCAGACCCAAGTAACAGGTCGGGCGACTTTAACAGCATGAACGTGTTGATAAAGAAAGGTGAGAAGTGCATACGGACACAAAGAAATCTCTAAGCGCGTTCTTTAATTGACCTCCACATGCTGTTGACAGAAACTTCGTACTCTCGAGGCGAAAATACCACCACGACAGATTTTCATCGGTTACTGCCAAGCGAGTAACGTGACATGAACGATCTATGTGATGTAATTTTTCTGATCTGGCAACCCTGCGGTGGTCTTTTTTGTCGAATTTCATTGTAAAAAAAGCCCAAACTGAAAGACTTTGTTTAGAAAATGGTGATCTTGTAACCCTGCCAAATGCTAAGAGGCCTTCATTCTCATGCTTTTATTAAAGCTCAAACTTTTTAATTTTGGCCAGAAAAGGCCAATCTGGCACCCGAGCCAAATTGCCAGTTGTTAAAGGCTTCCATGCTCAGGTATATTTAAAGCTTTAACTCTAAGATTTTGCCCAGGAAAAAAAGCCAATCTGACAACCCTACTGTCAGGCATCCCCCACGGAGGCTGTTCGGAAAGTCTGCCCTTGCGAGCCGGGCGTTGACACACCCTAAACCGAACTCTACTTTATCATTCCTTCATGTTATTAATGAAAATAAACTGAAAATTGGCGGATTATTGGCAAATGTGAACATTAAACAAAAGATCATTCAAGTTTCAAATTTCATCACGCAAATGTTGTTCTTGAGCAAAAAACTTCTGTAAAACAACGTAGAACTTCTTTTTCATGGGATCTTTGTCTTCACGTATGAATTGATTTTCAGCAAAGAATTACGACAAATTCTTCTTGACAAATATACGGACATGACTCCAAAAGAATGGAGATTGATAACTGCATATGCTCAGTGAAAATAAAAATTACGAATTCCATAGATTATTTAATTTCAAACCATTCAGCTTCGATAACAAGTTTCAAATCCACACATTTGATGAACAATTTTTAATAATCACTCATTCGTTACACATTGTGTAAGGAATAAAAAATTTATAAATTTTGGTACCGTTTTGCAAAAGTCAACCGTTGTACATCTCTTGTTAGCGTTGTAAGCATAATTTAGACCTCTGTTAGGTAACCTTTGCCACGTAGATGAACCACCGTACGTTTTCAATGTTTTTATTTTTCCATAACTCTGAACAAAAGTTTTTGTATCACAATAAGCTAAACGCCGGCAGTTCACAGCACACGGGGACATGGGACGTTTGAGAAGGTTACTTATTACACCACAAGCAACTTGTAACCGAACGAGAATTACACGATCACAACACATCAAAAACGAGACTGAGTTCTAGAACCACTCAGAGGAAACCATCAAACAAAAGAGAAAGATGGAGTTCTGGTTCTGCCACTACACAAAAAAAGAACCTACGCATTCGACGGTAGATGTAACCACCACAGAGATACAACCTCCGATGAAGACAGAGACTGAGCTCCAGCGCAACGGACGACCGAGAGAGAAGCCCCACGGACTAGAGCGATGCACACACACACCAGAGCGGCCCCGACGGCAGCACTGCTGCAGCAGAACTCACGCCTGCCTCTGCGCTGTCTTTCACTACCTCACAGCGTGATGCTCCACCACGTGTGCACGCGCGGCTTCTTGCGCGTACGGATGGAGCCACGTGCGGCTCTCCATCGCAATCAAATTTGGAGACTCAAAGATTATATGTATTCACCTTGTAACATGCGAAAAATATATATGACGAATAGTTGCTGTGTGTATAAATGGTAGCTCCCGCACATTCATCCTTGAATAGCTGTAATAAACAGGATTATGAATTATTATTATGGTTCTGATGGAGTTTGAATAATACGTAGTTTGAATTTATTTTATTTCACTTCACAGCGTATTGAGTAACACAGAATGGAATAAATGAATCAATTTTACTTCCATGCGGAATTTCTTGAACGAATTTAACATTTCAAAGCACCGGTGGAGGCATAAAAGAGTTTTTATTGACCAAGAAAACACCATTCTATCTATGCCTGGGCAAGACTTTTAAAAATTCAAGCGAAAATGGGGTTTGACCAATGAATAATCGATGTTTTTTATCGTGAAACATTTATAACATTCTTACAGTCAATTAGCTATACGTAGACATATTGTGGGCACTTGAGAGACACCAGGAAAGCGAAACTGTAATGTTTTCAATAGCAAAGGTGAAGAATAACTCGTACCAGGCAATGAAACTTTACGGAGCGGATGTACATTTCTCGACAACTTCTACGTAAAGCCAATCGAAATGTCGATGAATCCATCTCCTGCGACGGTAATTTTAAGATCTTTGCATTGTGCTCCTGAAATAATCTCAAAGGAATTCATTAGTTAAGCGCAACGCAATTTATCGTCGTTTACAGGAACTCATTCGGCAACCAAAAGCCAGAACCGAAGACTATTTTTGGATAAGTCGAATTTTCCCCCGCAATGCATTTCCATTTGATTGGTAACTGAGTTTTGCGCGCACAATTCTAATAATTGGAGCCGACGTGATTCAAATTTTTGACCGCTTTAACAATTCAGAAACGTAAACGATTTTAGAATATGCCATTCAAAGAACAAGTTAACCGAAAGAAAGTATTCACTACAATGAATGCTGCTAGTTCATACAAATTCAAAATCAAGCGTGTTAAACATGAGATGAAATTAAGTTTAACACAAGTTCTCGACAAAAGCCTATGCCAACACCAGGATTTTTGGTGTTGTGCTTATGCAAAACTTTCGAAGGCAAAGTTTGCAACCAAATTCCGTCCGGATGCAGCCAACTGCCTGGCTTAACAGGCAGCATTAGAAACTCAGTGCAAACGATCCTTGAATTTGATTTGGTTAACAGAGATGAACGTCGTCTGAAGGACCCCATTAATCTCGTGAAAGTGGGTTTACGGCTCTTACGGCCCGACAGGGATCATTACTCTTAGATTGTCTCTGAATTGCGCTCGAAGTAGGTGGTTTAAGCACGCCGAATCGTATGCGATTGAGGTCTGTTTCGCATTCAAATGTACTCCAGACTGAGGTTATTCTCAGCTAGTCTGCACCGTGTGAACTGTTCACCAATCAGCGTTAGTCACGATTGCATTTCTCCGGTGCTCCAGCGTGCGCCAACAAGCCGGGTCAGAATGAGATTGCGGCAGAACATCATGACCTGCTTTTGTACCTGCACCATTGCTGAACTGAGTTGCGAACACTAGAGTGTCTGAGAAGCTACACCTCTGGCGTATTCTGGAATTATTGTTTTCAGCAACTTCAGTCAGTGTTGGGCTGTAGGGACTTGCTGCTCGATGGGTCTGAAAGTATCAAGACGTGTGTTTTCCAGTTACAGTTGAACAAAAAATGAAAAAAATTCTCAAAATTACGTAACAACTTTGCACCAACGCCCAATAGTGTTTGTTGAGAGCAGGTGAACGAAGAGCGCTTACAATACATATTTTTCGTCCCTAACGCTAAACAAACCTGTTTGTTTTCCAACATATCACCCCCTCAAATTTTCAAAAGAAAGTGACATCAGCGCACGCAACTTCAAACTTTTTAGATTTTGCCAAGTCCTTCATCCTGTTGCAGTGAGGTTTAATAGCTCATCTAACACCTCACTCGCTGTAGGCAGTGGACTGGAGAAGTTCATCCAGCCCGACGCGCACGATCAAAAACGCAAAAGTGTTTTTCTTTCAGGTTATGCGAGCGGCGCAGGAGGCGCCTCTCTCAGCGCACAACAACATCACAGTTTACACGCCTCCCCTGCGCACAGTACCGGCTTGGAAAATCCAAATTAGCTCACGGCGCAAGTTTAAGGCAAGCGTCATGGAACTTGATTTGAAAATCCTCCAAAATCTACGGGAGATCTACAGTGAATTCACCGTGATGAATTTTCAAATGAGTTGGACGTAGGTATGATACAGAATGTTGACCTGACAACGATGTGTTACAAATAAATTCTTCATCTAACTCTATTTCCGGCTTGCTCAATCATGTCTAAACTTGACTTATATTTCGCGACACCTAACACACAAACAAAAGACATTTTAGCATTCTTTTACAGCTTTAAGTGTTATTGTATTATTTTGTCATGACATGCACTGCGTGCAGCCTGTACGCCATTGTTTTAGCGAGCATTTTGTAAGACTGGTTACGACGCCCATGCGCATAACGTAGAGGGAGCACGTGACCGAGAGGCAACACTCGCAGCGCAGTAGCATACGAGTTTCTCCAAGTGAGCGATGCCGAGATCACATCGAGAGGGGAACATACAGCTCGTAGGAGACTGTATTGAGCGGCGGAGGAGAAACATCTCAGCAGGGAAGCTATTAATAACTACATAGTGTACACGGCCCATCAAAGATGACGGGATTCAATATTTTCCTCGAATACATTTTCCAGATGGGGATGACAAACAAATATATCCATCATTATAGTACCCACGATTAAAATATTCTTGTACTTGTGCACTGGTGAAACTCTCATCACAGATACGGTCATTAATTAAGCCTCCTTATGATCGTGACAGAGGGACGGAAGAAGCGGAAACCACACAAATGTATAAATAAACACACCTAGATATTATTAGGTAAGATACGTAAAGGGAACTTGGGGATTATTGAGTAGTGAGTGAGAGATAAATCTGCAGGAAATTTGATCATACTCTAATTTAATAGTGGCTATCGACCAACGGATGGGAGACATCTTAGCTGAAAACTTGATGATGATACGTAAATCTGACGGTGATTATTGACTGGTGAATCCGAGAGTGGTAAGTGATGAGTAAGAGACACATCAACAGGAAACTTGATCATACGCAAATATGAAAGTGAGTGTCGAGTAGTGAGAGAGAAACACCTCAGCAGGAAACTCGATGATGATACGTAAATGTAACGGCAATTTTCGAGTGATAAAAGAGAGAAAAGAGATACGCTAAGCTAATGATCACCAAGTATTACAAAAAATTTAAAAGCATTTTTATGAAAGTTACTTTAAAAAATTTGAAAAATACCGTAGCATCATCGAAAGCGCAGTGTCTTATTTACTTCAAACATTGCATGTAGTATATCAACTTGTCGATTCTGTTATGGCGAAGATGAAAATACGCTAAGAAACTTTTTAAAACTTAACTCAGAATAAGAGGAAAATTCTTCGCGTCTGCTTAAATCCTCGTGAACCGCATTGCATTTGACAGCGTTGTATCTATTTTCCATCGAGTGTCTCGATCGTGAACCACAACGTAGAGACAGGAGGCAGGCAGTCACCAAGGCAGGTCATATTCTGCCAAAATAGATGTCGTTATCCTTGCTTCACTATTGACGTAAAAATTAATTTAGAATATTCAAAATTTTAGCGGCTCTGTGGTCCCTCTATCAAAGACCACATTTTTAACAACACTTTTCCATTTACGTTTAATTGCATATAATTACTTCCACTTTCCAATATAACTTATCATCCCGACCTCTACGTATAGATTTGCTGACATTACCACGCAAGAATGTAACGTTATGCATGACTCGACGCTTACCTGAGCAATGCGTTCACGCTAAGAAAGTCCTTCTTTCTTAAGATTATGTGCGACTAAAAATGAGTCCTTTGTTCGGTGAAATTTTTTTCAGAAAAATAAAAATATTAATCTCAAAATTAAACCTGCAAATGCACTGACAAGAAACACATGGAAATGAACATCAATGGTTTTGTCCGTTTTTATCACATTCATTTCATAACTACGGGTGTAAATTGGGACGAAAGAGTACAAAATTTAATGGTAAAATCTTAGACTACCATGCGATCCCTAAAAAACACAAAACAATTAAAATGAAATTAATTGAGATTTATTCGAGTATCCTTAACTGAAAAAAATGTCAGTACCAGAAAAACTGAAACAAGTCACAGGTTCTCTCGACGCTAAGCTATCGAATTGAAGACTTAATAACAACTTCGTATCAATTAATGAAAACAATAAATTGAAAATGACTTTATTTGCTCACACAATTTGACCCACGTCCCCCAAAAACTTTTCTCATTTGCGGACGCACTTTTATCCATTTGCGTACCCAATTTAACCTACTAGTGGGCCAAATCCAACTCATCAGCACACACTATTTCGCCTACTTTCACGTAGGATATCTCCCAAGGCTGCAGTAGCACGTACAATTCAACCCTCTTGCATGCAGAAATTTACCAATAAACCTAAAAAATTTAACCCGCTTTGCACGTAACTTCAACACATAACTTGACCCATTCGTCTGCTCAGTATGGTATAAGATCGTTCTCATACCTAACATCAAGCAATATGTGATCAATACTTGACAAGAGTGGCACTTATTTCAGCTAGTATAAGCCCAAACAGGCAACCATGTCTCCAGATATGACCACAGCTCCTTCGCCAAAAATTTACGTCAATAGAACCAATATAAACGTACTCACAAATTTCCTCGGGATGCCCAGTCTCAAAAGGAAGAGGCTTCGTCTGAAGAGACCGCGATCTTTCTTTTAAGCTTCAGTTACGTACGAGCTCTCTGGCATGCATTCACAGATGTGTGAGACCAAGCCAGTGATAAGTGAATTAGAAGTCTTTGTGTCTAAGGAGTTCATATCATAAAGCCTCGAACTAACCTCGCGAATCAATTCTGCAAAAATGAAAAATATTTCATCAGGAACATGATAGATTCTTCCAATTTATTTTGGCTATAATTCTCACGAGCATAAAAATTCAAATTTCTCTACCACATTTTTATTTCGATTTCTATCGCCATAGCAAATGCGAATGCCGTTGGAGAGCTGCAGGTAGCTGCTAACATTCACACATTCGAAAATTATTCTATATCTTTTGTATAAATCAAACTTTGTTTAGAATATTTCATTTGGTTGAGGAACAAAAGATGGATTTAAAATAATTCAAATGACGATTCCAATTAGTCTGCTTCATCTCAGATGTTTTGTTTTAAAGCACGAGTTTACGTAGGGATACGCAGAGGTTACGGGTCTCTATTGCGGATTGCTGGCGAGGATCGTAAAACTCGCGTATAGAGGCTTGAGTAAGTGACGACTTATACCGTATTGATTTAACGACTTGATAATGACTTAGCAATTAAAGACTAAAGCAACGAGTTATGACCGTAATGACTTAAGTCTCTGCATTATTCGTGGAATTATTTAAATCAGTGTCGACTTGTTGTCATAATGACTGACAGGCTCCAACGTTTCTGGAATTTAAAATAAGCAACAACACAACCCGACAAAATCAATGGACTGCATAGAACACATTGCTCACACACGGTATTTATACAACCAAAAATTAAGAGGAGCTGGGTAGCCTGTTCATCTCAAGGCGTTTGCAAGGCGCTATAACCTCCTTAGCTGAGCAAGGAACAAAATCCTGATGTTGATTTATTTAAATTTTTCAATATAAACCAATATGCAAAGGCGATCAATAGTTGTTACAACATGTAACATAAATCTTAGTTTTATAGGGAGTTGAAAGGAACAGTAATCATTAGGGAAGTCAAACCACTTTCCCGGTGTTTTAACTCCTCCGTGACCGACGCAATGCTCTGTATCATACGCCGCCAACATGCTGGCGTCTCTCGCTCACTTGCATAGGAACTTACTCAAGTCTTAACACGTTTTGGGATTCATTTGAGGAAATTTTAAGAAATATTAAAAGCACAGTTGCTGTAACTAATGCTTTTCCGCAGTGATGAGGGACGGACACACGAAACTCGGCTGATGTTGAAAAATGACACAATGTAATGTGGCCACCACGAAAAACAATTGAATGACATGCAATACAATTAAAAACCTTAGGATACAATGTCCAGTCGGATAAAAAGAGCAAAAATCGCATTTCATTGTCCGTCACTTTTGCGTTATTCTAGGCCTCATCTCACAGACCAATGACCTCTCTCACTACAAGCGCGTGCGTGAAGGCGATAAAACATTCACCTCTTGTCTTCACACATACAACATCTCACTCGATTTATCCACACTTTTCAATCAATCGCGAATCGAATCCGCCTGAATTTTCTTGTAACTCATACGCATTAATTTTCCGTGCGAATTTTCTTAGCGGAATGTAAGGTTGAACTTGAGCGAGTTCGCTTGCAAGACGCCGTCGGTGCGGAGAAGCAAGTGCGGCCTGCGCTGCGACCGGGCCGCGCGTTTGGCAGAAGACCTGCAGGACCGGAAGAGGGGCGGCCTCACGCACCTGCGGGTAGCGGTGGAAGGCAAGGAGCGGGGGGAGAGCTGCTCGCCATTCCGGCATGCTCTTACCGAACCACCGAAAAGAACTAGGAGGAAAAAAGGACGAGGGAGAAAGGCACAAAGCAGTTGCACAAGTGTGGCTAGGGAGCAAGTCGTTATGAGGGAGTGTAATGCGCGGTGGTTACGGGTCTCTATTGCGGCGCGCTGGCGAAGATCGTAAAAATCAGAGATGAGGTACACAACCGGAAGAGGAAATGGAACCGGAATTTGACAGGAAGCGATGGATAGAATAAGTAGGCGGATGAAGTTTCCATTCTTGAGAACATGAACCCTTTGCAGCTCTCACATGTTGTAGAGTGTTAGAAGCCGATGCTGGACTGAGGTAAATCATTAAAATATATAAATAGGAGTGACTCATATCTTCAGACAATTGGCACTTAATGAAAGATGCTGTACAGCATGACTTGAAACGTATTTTCACTTGTATACAAATGGGAAGTCTAAATTATCTTGGTAATTTCGTTGCACAGTTTTCGATGCACCCTAATTTTTCACCTGACAACGTACCTAATTCTTTTGCTTAATTAATTATCCTATCTACCTATTTCTCCATTTCTCTAACCAACTTAATTCTCCTGCATGCTTACCTAATTTAATGCTTAATTGCTCTTACGTAAAAAGTTTATTTTTTATTGTTGTTTAAGCAAATTTTATTCCTTCCAACAATTACAACAACCACTGCTCTTTTGCAAAACATTCTTAATCATCTTACGTAAGGTAGCTTTATCTTCACTCAACGCAACCACGCATAATTTGCTAAACCGTTCAGTGATAGGTCGCTCAAGGACTGAGGACCATCTGCCATGAATTGCTCGAGACTTATTTCAGAACAGCAGAGTTGTGAAGATGGGGGTAAACACCTGAGGGTAAAGTGGGAGCGCAGGTCCCCAAAGCAGTAGGGAGTTACCGTGGTTGAGTGGTTTGAAACCCGCCCTTCAGGGGAAGGATTGCCAGTTCGAGTCCCGGCAATGCAGCCCGGTGATTCTCCCCGTTGGGAAAAGGGAGAACTCAGTAACAATTCCCCACTCCTCGCAGGTGTCGGAATTAGGTACCAGCTTGACCGGGAGTAAACGTCATTGCGTCCTGGAGTTAGTTATAAGATTTTTGAAAAACTAATGTACAAGATGAAATGTATTAGGTTTGGTTGGAATGAAACATTCTTTCTTGTAGGTCCGCCAGCAGGCAGCGCTGAGGGCGTCACCTCGGCGTACACAAAGACAACGGGAGTCCGCGTCGTGATGAAACTTTCGAGCAGCGAAACTTCCTGTTTTGTAACGAACTTGCCGGGCGTCATGAGCATGCAGTAATGAAACTCCTGCCAGGTCGGTCTCTCGTCGAAATGGAGCCAAGAAAAATCTGAACTATGTTTCATGAAGGGTCTTACAAAGAGTAAGTGGTGAATGAATCTTGCACTCAGATTTTCTTAGAGTTTATATGAGTTTCGCGGGAGTTTCATTGGCGTTGGAACTTACGCAGCAATATTCAATCAAGAATTATGCCTATGAAGTTGCATCACGAATCCTACGAAGAAGAATTCCAAGGCCCATAAAAGAAGAATCACACGACCTATAAAAAAGAATCACACGGCCTTCAATGAAGAATCAAATAACCTTTGAAGAGGTATCATAAGGCTCATGAGGTAAAATGATGTGGCCTATGAGGCCGATTGAAAACGAAATTTGTGGTATACAAACAGAAACATAGTTTTGGGGATAGAAAATACAGAAAAAACAACGTCACTTGATGAAAAAATATTTTTAGATGACTTCATCCTACAAGCCTTACCACAGGCTTCAACTTCAACGCGGATAACAACTCTTGCGTGCAAAAAGTGCTAATATGAAGGCGTTTACTTAGTCGTGTACGGAGCGAAGCCGCTTACATCTGAGATCGTTTAATTTTAAAATACCAGTTTAATAAGCAAGCTAGAAAAGACATTCGCTAGGCATTAATCCATAAAGTATTGCAAAAAAATCAAGAAAAAACAGATTGCCAACATGCTGGGTTAAAGCATACATATAAAAACCGGTCAGTTTAACGCGTACAGATTCCTTCACGCAGCAAGAGGCATCATCGCGCTGTCTCATGATACAAAACAATGGTTAGGTAATGCAAAAAGGCGAGATTTCAAAATGATTATTTACTCGGATTTTGAAGAAATCGTTAAACATCTGGAGCAAGCATTCCTCTGATGAAGTAAGCGCCACCAAATGAGAGGAGAGAATCGTCCTTTTGGCGGTTCGTACACGCAAGGAAACAACTACGTCACCTCTGCCACAAAACAATAAGACAGCACGCGTCACAACGCTAACAAAGGGCAAAGGCGTTTGAATTAATACCAATCAGCCGTTGATGCATAAGGGCGGCTGTACTTTATATGGTAATTCAATAAATGAATATTGTTCACTCTCCGCGTAAGATTCTATTCTGCTTTGGAGCAGGTTTCATAATTTATTCATTTATTCTCAGGCATTCACATGCAAACACTGAAAAATTTGAATATTTAGTGGAAAGTAATGTCACGCTCCTTGGATTCGAGGTTCACAAGCGTTCATTCGAAGGCATTTGTTCTTCGTTTGTGTTCAGGAACGTTCTGCTGAGTTGGGATTGGGACAAAGCACGCCCGTTTTCCATTTGGCACTCCTGTTTCCCTGAGTAATGTCATGGGCCAAGAATTTTACCTATTACATATCCTAATCAAAGTGGCGCGTATAATTTCGTACATTGGTTTTTCAAATGTTCAGTAACAGATGTCAAGACAGTTACTCCCGGTTGAGCTGGTACCCGTTTCAAACACCTGATTGAGGAGCGAAGTGGCGGCTAACTTTCTTCCTTTCCCATCCACTATATAATAATACATAGTTGTTACTAGCTTGGTTAGTTCGTCTCCCAATCACACTGAAGGATTTACAAACGGGGAATATCAAAGTTAATAAATGATAGGAAGAGACGGTTAATTTGTCGCACATTGCAATCAAGCTGTATGTGCTTAATGACGGTATCTGTGATACGAGTTTCACCAGTGCACAAGGACAAAAATATTTTAATGACGAGTACTCACAGATACGTTCATAACACAGTCAGTTTTCCAAGTAATCAAAGTTTTTTGATGTTTTACCAACCTGACAATGATTTCTGTGCTTTATCGAGCATGATCGAATCCCTTTCACCAGTGCACAAGGACAAAAATATTTTAATCCCGATTACTCACAGATACGCTCATAACACAGTCAGTTTTCCAAGTTATCAAAGTTTTTTGATGTTTTACCGACCTGATTTAATTATTCATGTGCTTTATCGAGCATGATCGAATCCCGTCATTTCTGACGCGCCGTGTACACTGGTACGGGATGAAACACCGGGCTCGCAGCGCGAGCTTTCGAGCCTCCGCTCTCAGGCAAGCGCTCTTCAGCGACAGTAAACAACAAATTTAACTCTTTGACTGCAACGTGAGCCACCGGTGGTACACGGAGGGAATTTTCATAATACAACTTACCGTTCAGTTGTTACAAACTAAATTTTCTTAAATACTTAATCAAAACTAAATAAAGGCACGATCCAGTTAATGTTTGCTATTTTCAACATTGCTTACTATACCATTTACAAGTTGATTTGCTCCAAATGAATTTTGATTTGATCCTCGTGAAAATAGAATTGCTCCAAGTGAATTTTGATTTGATCCTCGTGAAAATAGAATTGCTCCAAGTGAAATTTGATTTGTTCTTATTCAATTTGCAATTGATCCAAATGATTTTTAGATTGCTATAGTTTTAATATCAAAATTGCGAAAAAAAATTCTGCTTGCGTTTTTAAAATATTTAAAACACTACATATTGTGATATATTGTAGAATTAAAAGGGCGATTTTTGAGAAATCTAATACGTAGAATGAAAAGAAGAACTAATATGAGAGGGAACATTCTTTTAATTGCAAACGTTTTGGGATCTATGATTCCATCATCAGTGCTGTAAAACAAGAAACGAAAAACGATAATGAACAAATTGCGGAAAACTATAGATAAGAAATTAATATCACTATACCTACGTCGAAAAATAGTTATGCCTAACCATTAAAAATAAAAGCACAATTCCTCCTAAACATTCGGAACCATAAGTACACATACACCTAAATTCTATCAATCATACCAAACCACAATAACATCTACACAAAGTAACAGAACTGCACACATACACACACACATTCAAACACACTCATATATTCACAGTTGGGGCAATATTTAATTTCATCGCACTTTGATCATTGTTTAGCTGAGGTCTATGGGTAAAAATGAACAATGATTCCAAAATTTTAAGGTCAAATTGCTCTACAGTTCCCCAAAGTGTGGAAAAATTGGAATTTTTGAAAGGGTGGTTTGAACTATGGCAATGATTCCTAATGGCTGACTGGGAGGGAGATGAGTATGGATGGCCGGTTCTTTGGGAGATACCAGAGTGTTGGCTGTGACGAATAAATTGCTGGAGTGCGGTACTTCCAACATAGGACTGCAGGCAGCAATCACATTTATACAAATATACACATCCACTTCTCAGGCACTCTTCCAAACGCTCTTTCCTATTTAAAAATGAACCTATTTTAAAACTATTTCTATAAAATGGTAGCACGTCAATGAAAGTAAAATGAGAGTGTATCAGGGATGAAAGTTCCTTTCTCATCTCCTTGTTGAGATAGCCCAAGAAAGGGAGCTCGATGAAAACTTTCTGCTTTGGTGCGGTCAGAATTGTAGACGGAGGGGAAAGTTTTTTGTCTAAAAACTTTTTAACCAAATTGTTGACCAAAGACACAGGGTATTTATTTTGTACAAGTAACTTTGTGATATATTCCACTTCTTCGTGAAATATTCTATAAGAACTAGAGATGCGATATGCTCTATGCAGTAATGTAGTGACACTTGTTTTAATGTAACCTTCGTATAACCACAAAGTTACTTGTAAGAAATAAATACCCTGTGTCTTTGGTCAACAATTTGGTTAAAAAGTTTTTAGACAAAAAACTTTCCCCTCCTTCTACAATTCTGACCGCACCGAAGCAGAAAGTTTTCATCGAGCTCCCTTTCTTGGGCTATCTCAACAAGGAGATGAGAAAGGAACTTTCATCCCTGATACACTCTCATTTTACTTTCATTGACGTGCTACCATTTTATAGAAATAGTTTTAAAATAGGTTCATTTTTAAATAGGAAAGAGCGTTTGGAAGAGTGCCTGAGAAGTGGATGTGTATATTTGTATAAATGTGATTGCTGCCTGCAGTCCTATGTTGGAAGTACCGCACTCCAGCAATTTATTCGTCACAGCCAACACTCTGGTATCTCCCAAAGAACCGGCCATCCATACTCATCTCCCTCCCAGTCAGCCATTAGGAATCATTGCCATAGTTCAAACCACCCTTTCAAAAATTCCAATTTTTCCACACTTTGTGGAACTGTAGAGCAATTTGACCTTAAAATTTTTGAATCATTGTTCATTTTTACCCATAGACCTCAGCTAAACAATGATCAAAGTGCGATGAAATTAAATATTGCCCCAACTGTGTATATATGAGTGTGTTTGAATGTGTGTGTGTGTATGTGTGCAGTTCTGTTACTTTGTGTAGATGTTATTGTGGTTTGGTTTGATTGCTAGAATTTAGGTGTATGTGTACTTATGGTTCCGAATGTTTAGGAGGAATTGTGTTTTTATTTTTAATGGTTAGGCATAACTATTTTTCGATGTAGGTATAGTGATATTAATTTCTTATCTATAGTTTTCCGCAAGTTGTTCATTATCGTTTTTCGTTTCTTGTTTTACAGCACTGATGATGGAATCATAGATCCCAAAACGTTTGCAATTAAAAGAATGTTCCCTCTCATATTAGTTCTTCTTTTCATTCTACGTATTAGATTTCTCAAAAATCGCCCTTTTAATTCTACAATATATCACAATATGTAGTGTTTTAAATATTTTAAAAACGCAAGCAGAATTTTTTTTCGCAATTTTGATATTAAAACTATAGCAATCTAAAAATCATTTGGATCAATTGCAAATTGAAAAAGAACAAATCAAATTTCACTTGGAGCAATTCTATTTTCACGAGGATCAAATCAAAATTCACTTGGATAAATTCTATTTCCACAAAGAGCAAATTAAAATTCACTTGGAGCAATTCTATTTTCACGAGGATCAAATCAAAATTCATTTGGAGCAAATCAACTTGCAAATGGAATACATTTGATTTTAAATTTGAGTTGAATACTAAACATCATTTTCCTCTGCTGCAATCAAAGTGTTAATTAAGCTGATGGACCAGAGGTATAGAGGCTTAGAAAATTACTTCGGCTTACTTAGCTTTCAATTTATTTGATTCACTCTGCACGTACTATAACAAAGTGGGTTAAAATTTTATTCCCCGTTAAATTAATAAACACTGAAGAAGCTCAGAGATGGTAGAGCCAAATAGCTGAAAAGCTAATCACAAAGGGGAAAATTTTCAATTTTCAATCTCGACTCTAATGTACTTATCCCGACAGAAATCAGCGAAATTTTTTTCGAGTTGAAACTGAAACTGATTCGGGAAAACCAATTTTCAATGATCGATTTAAATGCATACCTTCTATTGATACCCCTATTTTTTTCGTTAGTATTGTATCTAAATGAATTCCACTCAATATATATATATAATGCACTGCAATGAAATGCATCCGTTATGTAGTGTTTAGGAATTCTTTTTACACGGTGGATGTAAATGACGGACAGACCAAGTAAACGAACAAGGAAGCAACTAGCTGTGCTATCATAACCCAAGGAGCTATATTCCCCGCAAATTGGAGACCGTGAAAAAGTTACCGACCACAACTTCTGCAATGAAAGATCGATGAGACCGTAATTCTATAAGTCGAGTTTGAATGTTTCGCAGTCGAACCTAACAGAACCTAAAAGCAACGTAGTACAGTCTGGAGCCGTTCTTTTACGTCACCTTATGCGAACCTTAACTTTACGGAGAGCAACTGGTCTCTGGCATTCACGCCTTGAATCATGCACCGTGTCAGTTGAACAACTAGGACTGACTTCAATTAAGGTTACCAGTTGAGGTTACAAAAGATGATGCATAAGTCAAAGATCAACTACGTAAATTCTGTTACACACCTCAGGTACCTTGAGAAGCACAGAATATTAAAGATTCTAACACGAGATAGTGCCGTGTCCGGCAGACAAAGAACTCGTATCATGCCAATTCCCATCGTTATAACAAATGACCAAACTCTCTAAAGCGAGTAAACTAAGTGAAAATTTCTGTCAAACTGCGATAAAAATGTATACCTAAGTAAATCGATCTTAACGAGCATCAACAAGTAGATACTTACCACTAGCAGTAAAATCACTAGAACGCGCCTTTGATTACGGAAGATAGAGGTAAACATTTTAAGGCAAAAATGAGTATTTAAACAGTAAAAACAAGTTTGCACTACATGATAAACAATATGTTGGGAACTCAAATTTTTTACTTTTCATCACTAAGACCATTTTAAATTAAGATTATTTTTGAAATGGAATGCTAGATCAGAACAATGGTCGTACGATGAAAATCTATTCTTTTTTTTTATTGATTACCCATTATTTATGGGCATTGGTGGTCAACATAATTATCTCTCCCATGCCAGCGCATCGTCAGCTGATTACCTCCAGCTCTCCACTGTCCACACGACTTATGTAAAAGAAGTTATTTTGGCACATAAGGAATAAAAATGATCTGTTCGTTGCAGCGTTCAAAATTTTTGGAATGACCTCAAAAACCTTTTGCAATTATGAATGTTTTAATTTATGATTCAAAATTTTATTTAACATTGATCTGTGATGTTTATTTATTTTTACATGTTTAACAGTGTATCCCTAATATTGGGACGAGTGGGACGTCGAGCAGAATTTTACTACAGTGATTCACTGTACTAACGAATTTTATTCCGTATTAAAAAAATTGACTCGTAAAAGTCTTTTAAAATTTAGAGAGGTGGAAAAGTTTCAAATAGAATTTATTACTATGATTATCATTCAATTACGTTGGTTTCCTCCATAGAATCCTATTTATAATAATAATTATAACTATACAATAAACATACGCATGAAACACATGAAAGTAATATATACAGAATTTAGTAACAAAATCAACCACCAATAATTCTGTTAAAGTTAAGAGACATAATGCAAATTCTCAAATTTATTCGTCATACATTACCTCAATTAGAATACAGCCTCATTGATCTTTTCTAATTATTATTTGCACACCTATGCTAACAGATTGTGAACATTTAATTGATTTCTTCCTATATTCTTAAAAAAATCAAAACATTCTGAATCAAACTTCAGAACAAAAATGGTTGGTTTTAAATACACCTAAGAGAAGGTATCTATAAGTTTGTATTGCTTTTACATCATTCAGTCGAGTGATTTAAGCAATGAAGCAATGAGTTTTCCAACTTTGAAAGAATAAATGACATTATGTTAAAATATGTATCACCAAATACAATTTTGGATCGATTAGTGCCCTTATAGGTAAAACAAGCTTTTTCTTAACATTAGGACACATACAAATTATTTTCAAATAGGTTTATTGAGACCTTACATTTTCCGTTTATGAACATAGAACTTCATTGTGTGAGGCGGGCGGAGTGCCTCGATCTCCTGCGGGGGAAACTCTCTGTCAAGGAATTTCCATTATTATTGGGTATGGAAATAAACTACTCTTACTGAAGGAATTTATTAATGGCATCATGTATACTCGAAGTAAATTTAAGTGGCCTTGTAGAATAGAGAGCTATCTCGGAATAAATAATGAAACGTTAATTCGACGATAATTTTTGTAAGCCAAAACAAGAATACAAAAAATGAACAAGCTTCAAACCCCTGCAATATCACATAGTACGTTGAAGATATAAATAAAACACTGTTAATTAACTTTTTAAAACGTAGATGAATATGTAGTAAACATGCATTTAGAAATTAACTGTGAGTGCGTGATCTATAACTTTAAAGTCCTTTTCTCCTAATATTATTTGTTTTCAACTATGCCTTTTACAAGTAATAGCTCGTGCGTATAAAATTAACTTAGCGAATTTCATTGGTTGTGACGACTGTAATTCGACTTGGAGTTAGAATGTTCTAATCTACGAGAAAGGCCGGCAAGAAGAGCACTTTTAGCCGAGTCACAGCATCGCGAGATAATTGGATAAAAAGTTTCACCGCTCGAAAGCGCTGAAGATGAGGTCACGTAAAACTTTCAGGAAAACTGTTTCCCATAAAAAGTTGCATTCCAAAAGTTATCTATCTAAGCAAAGCGTATAAAAATAAAAAATTTAAATTGATGCAAATAAACCTGCCAAGTAAACGTTATAAAAAATCATTATTGGGAACGACCCAACATTGATATGCCTATTCGACCCAACATTGATATGCCTAGCCCACATTTCTGATTACACTCTTTTTCCACATATGTGCTTCAAACTTCCGTTCTATTTCAGTAACGTGGGTGTTAATTTAAAATGAAAGATTCGTACGAATATTGCAGAGTATGTAAATCATTTTGTTTTATTTGAAAAAAATCCTTTGAATAAATACCACGTATAATTACGTTTCTTCTATACCAGCGTCAAAAATAATCTACGGATAAAATGTCACCAACCGCATACAGCATCGAACCTGGAGAGTGAGAGGAAGACTCATAAATATCTGTGGAGAGGTAGTTCGGACCTGCGATAATTATTTGCCATGTTTCCCTCGAACATTTCTCTCGAAATGTCACTTTGCCAAAGGGAGAAAAACAGCAATATTCCGCGTCTGCGCCACACGTCTCAGACGCCGACAACGTATTGACGTATCGTGATAAACACACACAGCTGCTGCTGGGACCGGTGTAGTCCACATGTAACAGTCGCTTTCGAAATGATCACCGAAAATAAGAAATAGGACTTGCAATATATCATCAGGAGATGTATGACCACAATTAATTTTTAATTGCGAAGCCACGCCAAAAGTTTAATTATGTTGCAGCTCTATCATTTATGATGCTTCCCTTGAAAATCAACTGGAATGTTTCAAATAATACTGGTCACAGTCAAGCCATAAATACACTTTGAAGTTTTAGGACCAAACATCCAGTAACTCTAAGCTCGTGGACTTACATTGACAGGCAAGCATCATTTATTATTAAGGCAGAAATTTATCCAATGTCGTCGCAAGATAAGTTCCATCAGAAGAGGGCTCGAGCGCAGAGTTTGGACCTTAAGGAAACTAGAACAAACATTGTACTAACGATAAAAGTTCACCAAAGGAATTGAGGCCATATTACACGTCACTGCTCCCGCAGGCGCTCCTAATGCAGGAGATGAGTTTCGAACTTCCTTGTACGATCGTCTTCAGTGAAAGAAGCGCCATGAGCTGCACACATTCAGAGGGGCTTCAAGAAGTTACGAACAATAGGATCGAGGCAAGATTTATCAATTAAAAATTACTGCAAGTAAATTTATTAGGTAAAAACATCGGCTGAGTTAATAACTTGTTTCATTTTCCGTTCGTTACGAAGTCTAGAAGGTCTGCAAAGAAAGCGATCATAATATTGCGCTCACCAATAAAGTTTTCTAACTATGGTATTATTCTTATTTTTAAATGAACACTTCAAGGTGCTGGAGCATCCTGTTTTAGAAGAAATGAGAGGCAACTGAAATGAATATCGCCAGCACCCAGTAAGTAATGGTACGTATCAGTGCCAAACGTTTGCACTATCTTCAAGCCGTGTTGAAGAGCACCGGATAAGCTACGCTCGTTCACTATGCAGAAGCACGAACTGCGTTATATCTCAGGCAGAATGTTTAATGTACCTTGATGATTCACGGAGCAGTACATGGACTCACTCACCCCAAACGAAGGCCTTTCCAAGCATTTTATTTGTTAAACAGAGAAAATACAGCTGGGATATATTCCCGTTTCAGGAGATAGAAAAACGCAGACCACTTGACAAGTCAAAGTTGGATCTATATCACCCAGGTATCCTTGAGAAACTGTCTCACCACGCGCGCAAGAGCTACTTCAAGTCACTACTTTCATATTTTCTATGCTGTAAAATGTAACTGGATCGCAATATCGCCCATCACTTTACAACACTTGATTCAGTTCATCGTTTCTCCGAAAGCAGTGAAATCCCACTTAAATTGCCAAGACCAGAGTTCAGTTTTTATAGATGATTTATTCAGTTTTTACCTTGCTGAACCATCCGACAATCTTAATTCCATGATTCACACACCTGACCTGCTTTTAGGTTGTTAAGATGATGCATAAAAATAGTAAATCATTCTCAACCCCACTGTAAGATCTACTTAGAAGATCCTTGCCACTAACGTAACTACTCGAACATCATACCTTGAATTCAGCTGCTGGTCACGTTATGAGCCAAGTCTTTCAAGCGACTTAAAACCAGTTTGAACACTTGAGAGTCTGTTGGCTGGCTATAGCAAAGCAAACTTCAGAAAAATAGCGTGATATTCTAAATTCATGCGACGCGGATTGTTGTTTGATGTTTTTTTGTCTGATGCATACTATCTGTCATCTATAAGCCCCTCACTCAGAGGTAAATTCTCAGTTCACCGAGAAACTATAAAATTCCTGTAACTTAGATAGAGTTTGCCCCAAATTGTACGCGTTCTCTTGCAATTAGAACCAAATCAGTTCTTTTCTTTAAAAAAAAACATGTTTTATCTTTAGAGCACTCCCAAAAATAGAAGAATTCTTTACTTACACTGAGCACAATAGCCCTTTGGCCTTCACAGCATGATGACAGAAATGTGGCTACTCTCCTTAGTGTCACTAAAATGAGAAAATATTTGGCGAGTTAAGCTTCCGTAAACATTCTACACTCGCGTTATTAAAGCTTCAAGTATTACTTTGGACGCCATTCCATCATCTAGTCAACTCTTTTATATAACCTTTGGCAAACCTTTCAACTTGCCTTACTTTACTTACTTACTTGGCAATCCATCCTTAAGAAAATAAATTTAAATGATAAAAATATTACTGGCTTCCTCGGTGATAAAACCTCTCCTTACACTCATGCCATTTCTCGAAGAAGCAATAAATTTCCTAAATCTGTACTCACTGCTTGAGAGATCCACAGCAGGCATCTATGAAGCAGCTCTTGCTGTCACTCAAAGGGGGCCATTGAAGGGAAGGCAGGGGAATTGGACTGCATGAAGATCTCCAGCGGGGATGTAAAACGGGACTCCCTGTCGCTGCCAACATCCCGCTGGCAGCACTCTTGGATCGACCTAATCGAGGTGTGGAACTCGCGGACGAGCATGGGGAAATGACAGAAACCGAACTAGCTCTTGACGAAGGCCGACCTGCAAAGGTGGGGTTTGGCTGTAGCATGGGGACGCAACTTCCTCGGGACGAAGGTCGGCTTCTGATGTTGGCGGGAGTTGATTGTGCCTGAGATGAATGGCCGGCGCGTGATGGAAGTTGGCTGGTGGCAATTCTTGAGGAAACTGGTTGTACTGGTGATGTTGAAACAGCTCGAGAGGAAAATCGACCAATTGACGCTGAAAGATCCTGCACCAATGATATTGACCCAGGAGCTCTGCCACATAATCGGCTCGACTGCGACGAGTTGCTACGCAAGTCTGAAGTTCGAACTGCACCAAATCTTGGAGATAACCGAGGTGATGGTATTTCATTGTTGTGAGATAATGCTTGAGATCGCTGAAATTTTGATTGTCTCCGAGGAATAGGACTACTGTTGATCTGATTAAACACACTGACATTTTTTCGACTGAAAGCTGCGGAACGCCTACCAGCCATGATCATTTTGAGTACAGGTGGAATCTTGTTTCGGTCTTTCCCTTTCTTCTTTAAGCCTTGGGCGTCTTTCCCTCCCGACCCCTGTGACCTGCCATGCACCATGCACGTCGACGCCTCGCTAATGACATCTGATTCTAGACAACTGCTTTCGTCTATTGGAACCATGGTAGAGTTGAGAAGTTGTCTCTCCTGAAGAGGACGATACGAAGAATTCTTGTGGGAAGAAAAGTGGGACCGGCTCAACAATCGGGTGGGGCTGCAGCTCTGTTGCGGGGAGACTGGGGAAGAGGAATCGCTTTGTGGAGAACACGTGTGAGGCGGGGCGGAATGTTGGGGAGGAGTGGAACAGTTAGGGGAGTCGGGTGTACATGGAGTTGAGGGTAAGTCAGTTTGCACCATCTTCAGTGTGGTGGGATTCCGGATTCAGTAGACGAGCAGATCGCTTACGGCGATATTTTTTCCAAGACTTGCGATTACATCTCCGATTAACACACCCTTCATCAGGAAATGAAGACCAACACGTTTTGAGTTTGGTTAAAAAATTAATTAAGTTCGTTCCTGGGTAAAATATCTTGATATTACAATTTTTGCGTTCCTTTAGACTTAGGAAACATGCGATTGTTTGATGGTAAGATTTAGTTTCCTATGCGACGTAAAATCAGTTAATCTTGCAACATTTTAGCTCTAGCACATTACATACAAAAGCTTTATTTTAATTTTCACAGTCTCTGATCAGGCTACAGAGGTTTTAAAAAGTCAGTGAAATTTTAAGCATCAATATAAACATTTTCCTCCAAGACTAGACTCAACATTGCAAATTGATTTATTACTGAATGCTACATAACTGTCACTGTGATTCGAGATAACATTCTGCTCCGACAATAAAGTAATAAATATTCTTTCAGTTTTCTAAGTTTGGATCACGAAGCCAAAACTCTAAAGCGAACACTCAACACGAGCACAAATGGTACAACAAAACTTGGACGGACGCAAACACCCGTAATGTTTCAATAGCCGATATCACACATTTATTTTCAATCACTTCGACCAACAAAAGTAATAACTAACTAGAATTCTGAAAAATAAAAAATGAGCGTTATTCACGAAGTCTAAAGAGAAAAAATTTATTGAGATGGGTTGAAGCGGTTCATAAAAAATCATTAGTCTCTGTGTAGCCTGGCGGCACATGGCTTATATTTAGGGTTTCCTAAATAAGTTTCTTCGAATAAATTGGAAGCGAAAACGGAAAAACTTACAATGGTTGAAATAAACAAACTTACTGCGTAATTCATTCACATCACCATGCCCGCGTGATAGCTCACGTGGAAAAAACTTTAAATTTGCACATTTTCATTCCAGCGTACGAACTGATGCTGTAGCGTATGAAACGTATTTCAGCAAACCCGTAGAGTTTCTAGCGAGACAGATCAGAACTGCAGCACACCGGGCGGCAGTGAGGAGGCGGTTTTCATTGGCACTGATGAAGGCTTCCAGAATGCCACCCTCAGTAGCAAGCTGTCCAGGGCACACTGCTGTGCCGAGGGAGGAACTGGAGTTGATCAGCATCCTTCCTCCTCGCTCTCCAGCCCTCTCCCTCTCTCGCTCTCAAACGACTCTTTTTCTGTCGACAGCCTCAGTGCACTCTCTCAAGCCGAACCGTAGTAGCAGAGATTAAAGATAAGGTTTCATTCACGTCCACCTTAGTTTTACGGATTTCAAGGCAAAGAAATGATTTCCAGTATTTTCAATAGCCGTAAAGAGAGGATTAAGTACTTGGAAATAGCATAGCTCTGCATTGTAAAATATGTAAATCAAAAAGACCGTTGATGGAAAAATACATTGTTCATAATCTATACTGAAAATTATGCTTACATACCAAAACATATCCCAAAAATATACTTGCACCACAGAAAAAAGTTATCCTTGAAATTGTACGTAGCATTAAAAATAATGAAGATTTTTAAAACAAACGTTCAAACCTTGGACGAATAAGTGTTGAAGTTAGTAACTGTTAACATCATGTTAAAAATTAAGCATGGAATTTACTCATATTTATACTACCTCTGTGCCTCAAAAACATACAGGACTGTCTCAGAGCATGTTGGAGCATTTCCTAATGATAGAGCCATTTTAACACCAGCAAAAATTATATCGCATGGATATGGAAAAATGAAGAGAAAATGGACATGGAGAGCAGAGCATCTGAGAGAGTAGAGCATGAGGCCACTGATGCGGTATGCACACTACATGACAGAAGGACTTGAATGTCTCTGAGTAAACAACGTAAGTACGGCGCTGTATTTTCAACTGCATGATAGGAGATGCATTGCATGAGAGATGCTGTAGAAACATATGGAACTACAATAATGCCTACTAAAATAACTGTAGTAAACTGCGTGCTTACATAAAAACTAACGCCTGGTACTTGACGTTCAGCCTTCTGAATTTCTGAGCGTAAAAGTCGCATAACTCCCTAGGAATTGTGAGAGGGCGAATCTTATTTTCTTTGCTTGTGAGAAGGGCACTACGTAACTCAGGGGTCGACTTAAAAAATACGAGTATGATCATGCGTGGTGCTAAGGAACGAATTTGAACTAGGAATTCAAGAATAAAAAAGCGTACGACCAGATATCTGAACAAGTAATCCTTTTAATAGATGTGATATCAGAGTACAAAAATTATTCCAAAGGAGCACTTAGTCATCAAAAGAGTGCTTTACAAAGCCACTACCTAATGTGACCATTGATTTAAATGATTCTGAGTTGATTGAATAGACGGAATAATTGTGGGTGAAAATTTACTTTTCGTATTCAGAAGCGTTTTCTGAAAAAAACTGAGTCACCATATTACGATGAGAGTGAATAAAGAAAGAACATCTAATTTGTATGAGTATTCTGGACTTAGCTTTTCTATTCTACATTCTTGTTTTTACATTTTGATCAGTGTCTCCCAAGTAACGAAACGTTCGAAAACAGTGTATTTCGATTACAGATGAAACCATTTCTTTCCACTGAAAAACTCTTGTCTCGTAAAAAGATGAACTTTCCTGAGTCTTCTTCAGCTGACAAGCTATTGAAGACCTGCAAGCCTTAAAAGAAATTTCATCCAGCTAACAATGTTGGGCAGTGTTGTCAATTTAGCTCTCTACATGGCTCGACTTGCTCAGATCAGTGTCGGTTGTAGCAAAGATTATTTTAGCTTACAAAATTCTAACTCGTTCTACTTCTTTACTTGGCGCTGTTTACAGTACTGCAGACCATTCTTTGACAGGGAGATGTCAGATGAGTGCTCAAAAAATTGCGATCAGGGCGATGAGTGCGATACAGTCAGAGATACTAAAGCGCCAGCAAATCAATGCTTCTTCTGCTCAACTACTTACAGGTTATTTATGAACAGCCAAAAAAATGCACACTCACGAATGCACTCCTTAGCGAAGCCCACGCCACACTGGATGTGTTTGTTATACTTGAATAAAACTAAAATTAAAACAATTAAATAGAATTGAACGAGACATCAGATTTTCTACCTAACATTTTATTTTGTAGAATTAATTCCTGAAAACACACGTGGAACTTGGAGTTGAGAATAAATACGGGAAAATTACATCAACAGTTCCTAGAAATTGTTGTTCCTCATCCTGGTGGGGTTGCGGGGTCGGATGGAAATTCACGGGAGGGCAAGAAGAGGGACGGCGGTGTGTCATACCGGTCGATATCGCAGCCGGCCGGTAGCTGTCACTCTTCCGCTGTCACTGGCAGCAGCTCGCTGCTCAGGCGCCACTGACGATCATCAGGTGCGCCTGGTATCACCGTTGAAGAGCGTCAGGGCCCGTTGACGAGCATCAGTGACATCTGGAGGCAATCCTGACCAGCATCAAGCATTATGAGATCTGAGTCTAGTCACCCTGCACATTCCGAGTCGTCGTTCACTGCGCCAAAATCGCGTTTGCAGTTATAGTGTTAAAATGAAACTACTGGTGCTCTTGAGAGAAAAATTTCACATTTCAAACAAGTTTTTTTTGTGCCTGTGAATAATTAGTGCCTGAGATGAAGAGAAAAGCCCAAGAATAGACCTCTTGGCTCGATTTTGTTGTCATCTTTTATGCTATGCTAAATTGTTGCTGGGCACGCAGCAGAGATCCAGAGATCGCGCAGTTATAGGACATGCAGATAGCTGCCTTGCGTGTTTCAATGATACATTACTTGCCTTCTAATGTTGGGCAGATGCACGACCCAAGTAAATGACAACTTGTGTAATAGAGACAAAGTTTGTTCGAGCGTCTTATTTTAGCATTAGATTTATTCATGTCCTATCAAAGTGCCTTCGTGATGCAAGAGCAGACGGGCTCCCAGGCTAAATTTTCCGCAACGTGCGGTACATTTTCCAGTTCAAGCGGCTCCTCTAGTGAGGTCGAGTGAGGAGAAGGCTAGTAAGAAAAGGTTGAGGTAAACTTTTCTATTGTAAGAACTTACGTTCCACTACCTCCTTCATAAGCTGAGATACGATAAAACATTGTAACAGCAAACGAATGCACCTGTAAACTAGAATGCTTAATACAGTTTATGTTTTCTCATTTGATTTTGAATAGGAAGAGTTTCAGGCGTAGAAGTGGGGAGTCAGATTTAATCATCCGTTTTTTTTTTAATTTCCGCTCGCATAACGCGTCATTCATTCTTTCATTGTGCTCACACGGAGAAAAAAAATCTTCTGTCTTTCATTCCTGTGCATATTCCTTGGTTAACAAATTCTTCTATATAATACTGGTGTACTTAAATGCTATAGTCGTAGTCGCTTTTCTTTCATTGCTATCATGCGAATGAGTTAGTGAGAATAATGACGAGGTATTTATTAAACAGGGTCTAACCCTAAACCAAAATGAGTACGTATTATACCCCCCCAAAAACGTTCTCATCTTTTGACTTACGATCACCCATGTGTTTTGAGTTTTCGTTTCAAGTGAACCTGAGTTTTTGTGACATTAAATTTTCTTAAGTTTAATTTTTTTCTTCGCTTTATTTCATAAGATTTCTATCTCTGCCATGAAACACATCAAATGAAATGTAGGAGTTCCGAGTAATCTAAGAGCGAGTGGATTTTTGGAGTGTATCACTTGATTATTGGCAAATTATTTCTTTATAAAAATATTTAGTGCTGCAATTGAATTCTTGGGAACTAAAATAAACTGGTTTGTCGACTATATAAAAATATTTTAGTGAACGCTGTCGGTGAAATCCTGATTACTCGAGAAGAGGTAGTTCTTGTGCATCTGTTTTGCTGGCGTGTCAAGTGTTATGGCAACACACTTATAAAACAATTGTAAAAAATGCCAATCGAAACAACCCTAATTATTAGTTACTTTCAGGTAATGGTTCATGTCCTATTCACTCTGATGCTTAAATAAGGAGAATGAAATTGTAGCAGCATCACAGTTCTGAAGCCAACTGGCATCATTCTATATTAAATCGAGTTAAACAAACTTTTTTTGAAAAGTTTACTAATATTTTGACTGAGAAATGGCGAGGAGACGATACATAAGTAACGTTTAACTGAACTCTCTCCCGAGAGCGGTAATATCATCAAACTCAACAGCCATGTCTACAGAAAAAGTAATATAGCAATCATGAGTTATATCGGAGAAACTCATGTCGACTTAATAAAATTCCATCTGATATGCTATCACTCATGCCATACGAGCGCTTTGGTAACATAAGTAAACTTATTTAACGACAGATTCGGGCATAGACTTTTTAGCTGCCGCTTTGCCTGTCACAACATACAAGTTCTCTAGAATTTCAGAAGTGATTTTTGCACTGTATGCGACGCGATCTAAGGGTTCAGTTCATGCATTTTACATTCGGGGGGTAGTTAAATTAAGTTTGTGCAAATAAGTCAATCATTACACTGACTGTGGACGAGGTTGCAGTACATAAATATTGTATCAGAAATTAGCATCTGATACTGCAATATTCTAACGCCCGAGAAGCTGAGCATCTTGAGTCCTGGCTCCACTTTCGTAGAATTTCATGACAAGAGTAAGCGTTTACTATGAAAGAAGCCCCACGTTCAGCAGGGCGACATCTACCAATTTGAAATATTCAACTTCGATGTTCTGAATACATCAACCGAATTACTATGCAAGTAACCGCTTTTTTGTTGCAAGTACAACGACAGCATCTCAAGTTCGAGTTCACGTAGATTGTAAAATATCGAAATTTTCAAACACGAAAATATGATCGAATGCTTCGTTTGAATCAACTGAGTGTACATTGTGAATTGAGCCTACTTCCCAAAATTTGAATTTCAGTTCAACTTCGTGGAAATATATTCATCAATCGCTAACGTAACTTTAAATCCATTCGCCAATAATAACTGTAACGCTAACGAAGAATTCATTAAAGTTTGGCAGGTTTTTGTGTCATTGATATTTTTGTTGAGTACCAATTCGTAATTCTTAGTGAACGTTTCTTCATAATATATTCCTACTGCGTATTTCTCTAAAGCAGTTTTGTCTCCAAATTAAACTCGTAACAACCTCAAAGTTGAGTGGAGTTATTGATTTATATTTGGAGTTCCAACAAGCGCTCTCAGCAATTTGCATCAGTGGACCCATAGAAGCATAGCAAACGATTCCAACAACGGTTCATATTCTACGTTTGATCGCAACGGAAGAAAGACTAGTGAGCTACCAAAAAATTTCGCAGCGATAAACGCATGGTATTTTGCATCAGATCAGAAAGAAAAAAACACGTTACTTCAGGCATTTTATTAAAAATCTTTGCCAGGCAGGAATGCAACAGCAACATGGTAGCCACGCGAGGCGATCCCCTCGTGGCCAGGCTGAGATGGTGGACCAGCAGATCGTCCGCTTCATAAGAACACGACTAATTTCGCACACAGGAATTCAAGAGGAAGTAAATGAGAAAAAAAGAACCCTGGCACAGTACAGTAGTCGAATTCAATAACGCTAACCAATAAAAATTAAAGAAATCGGTTTAATAATGAAAAAATAAAACAAAAGAATACCAATCTGCGAAATGGTAAAAGTTATTTTACGCTGTGAGGATCAGCAACACAAAAGAATAATGAAAATGATAATCTCCAGCGCAGCAAGGGCTTGATGAAAGGCCCCACACCTTGTGCCTCCACCTCACAAATCTTCGTCCTCCTCGGGCAGCGCTGTTTGAGACGCCTCTTGGAGGTCGCTCTCGATTTGCTGTTGCCATTGAGGGTCCATCTGCACTTCGGGAGGCAGCAGGGCAGGCATAGCCACGAACTCCAAGTTGGGGTCGCCGATCAGCTTACGCGCCAGCCACAGGAAAGGCTTCTCGAAGTTGTAGTTGGACTTGGCGGAAATGTCATAATACTGAAATGAAAAGAAATCATGTTGTAGCTGGATTTGGAGGAAATGAATTACTGAAATGAATAGGAAATGATGAATTAATTACTGGTTCGTAGATTACAAAATAAGAACAGGCGTACCATAAGTTGCACTGTATGTAAATAAGAACAAAATGAAGCGTTAGAAATGAAAGCGTGATCACTTCTAACAAATTCCCTTTCATCGACGGCACTAGTTAAAAACCGTAAGTTCTTCCGAGTGGAGAGAATCAGAATCAGTACGAATTGATGGTAAGCATCAACAAGACTAACAAAAAATAAGGTTCACAGTAACGTTACTCAGAATGTACTTCTCGAGATCATATTTCGGCTTATATTCCTGCCATATGAGGAACAGGTAGTAAAATTTTCTATTTTTGGTAGTTTGTAGCAAGATTAATTCAAACATCCATAAACATTCCAAAGGTGTAGAAGAAGGAAGGCACTGTTAAGAATGGAATTAATAAGGGAACGAGGAATCAATGCACGAGGTGTGTTCTCAAACAAGATCCTCTGAACACAGAGAGCAAGTTGGGAAGGTAGTTCATGAAAAAATAGAAAATTGAAGCGAGGACAACAAGAAACAAAAAAAAAAAAATGCTCCGTAACTGAACAAAACAATAGTTTTCCATTAATAAAAAACCGTCCATCTTTCAGCCCAAGGCTTTACATTGTCTCCCTGGGAACACAAAACCTTTGATTCAACAGTTGTATCCTACTGAGGGGTGTTCCAGGTATCACGCAATGGAACACAGTAAAAATACGCACCTATGGTCTATGACCTTTGTCGGACAAATGGTTCGATAAGATTCGCCAACCTATTAAATAGCCAAAGGACAGCGCGAGAGGTCATTTCAACTGAATGCATTAGAATGAATTCAATTGAAGTAACACACATTACCTTAATTTGTATGTCATGTTTGAAAAGCAATTAATGAAAATTAAATAATCGAAATTCTAAAGAAGCACACAATTATTTTTCGTGCAGATATGGTCAATTCCTTATGTTTACTATTATCCCCGCAAAACATTGATGTTAATCATTACTATTATAGATTTACGTAAATCGTCTCATTTCTCTCAAGACCAATCATTTCTCAAGACACGACGAACTCGACCTTAACTCAATTATTGTGAAAATATATCACTTCAATCTCTCTGACCGCGGCGTTGAAATACGGCACCACTAGCAAAAAGATAAGTCCAAAATTTTGAATTAACGTTTTTGAAAATAAGAATTGAGAACTTTTTTGCAATAGCGACGTTCCTAACTCATGCAAGCATTTAATGAAGTCGAATCTTTTTGTGTCATATGCAATTCATTTCCGAGTGCTGCAGCTCTGGCAGCACAGAAGAATTGTGTCGAGCGATGGCACATTACTAAGATAACAAAACTAAGAATCTCGCAGTGGTGGAAGCCCAACCAAAATCACACAGCCCATTCATCAGGAAATATGGAGAACCATTAAAACACTATCGTCAACAATTAAATGACACATCACTTCAATATAGTATTGTCTCAACAAGATTTGAGTAAAATTTCAACCCTAAAAACATCGGCCTTCTAGTGTGTTCTATACTTGGAGAGTTTGGTTAAAAAAAATTGGGCCATACGAAACTCGAATGAACAGATTTGATCGTGATAATGATTAACCTGTTAATATTGAAGAGAATTTGTGTGTTTGACATTACTAAGAGCAAAGCCTACCTACCGGACCCAGCTTACTTCCCTTGGAATGCTTGGCCAGATAAGTAGGAGGCAGATTAATATATATATTCACGTCCATTAAAGTACTTGACGTGCAGGGTAAGAACACTGACAGTAGAAATAAAATAATCCTACAATTTTCAACTATTATTTAATCTTCTATGTAAGCTATATTATTTACCTTAACACCATCGATTTCTCAAGAGCTGAATTTTCAGACAAAAATAAATGCAGGCACATTTTGTGATTGATTCTTGACTTGAGGGCAGAAACTTTACTTCTCACACACCAAAGTTCAATTAAACACCAGTAATGTGAAGTATACCTAAACCCACTCAAAAAATAACATGAATATAGCAAGTGACCATCAACTTTCTCGATCAGCATCGCTCCGGTACTCATTGCAGTAACTGAAGAAAAATACAAAGCTTTGCTTATACCTACAAATTATGCAACCTTAATGATCATCAATTACCTGAAGATTCTTCTTTCTGTGGAAGATGATGGACTTTGCCTTGACTTTTCTGTCCTTAACATCAACCTTGTTGCCACAGAGGACGATGGGGATGTTCTCGCACACACGGACCAGATCCCTGTGCCAGTTGGGCACATTTTTGTATGTAACGCGAGAGGTGACGTCGAACATGATGATGGCGCAGTGGGCCTGGATATAATAACCGTCACGCAGACCACCCAGCTTTTCTTGGCCAGCCGTGTCCCAAACGTTGAATCTGTGGATGAGGTTCACATTTACAAGGTGGCAACATAAACCAAATACTGTGGAAGTAATGCAACAGTCATGAAGATGAAAGATTGTTTACTAAAGACCTCCTGGATTCAGTGAGGAGTAAATACTAGCCAAAGCGCAAGGATTAAATGGGATGAAAAATACAGCCAAATCACTATGATGTAGAAGGAAATGCCTAAATGTCTCTTGCACTTACAAAGATTGATTACAATAAGTGAGATGAAAAGAACTGTGGAACACCCAACAAACTAAGCAAATTTGTTAAATGATTTATAAGCTCAAGTAAAAAAATATAGGCAAAAAAGTACATCATACTAAATAAGATTTGTTTGTTTAAGTCCCCCTAATCACATTTGAAGTGCCACAGAGATATAAAAACACAAATGCACTATTCAGTATGGAATTATTGAAAGAGGGAATCTATGCACAAAGCATGTCCTCGTACTTTGTGCATACAACAGCTAAACACCAAGATTAAAGGAAGTTGATGAAACGAGATGCAATTTAAATAAAAATAAGTGCTGAAGAACGGTCAGCTGAGAACCAGAAAAATATGGATTCAAACTAAAGATTAGATTAGAGGTTGGTATAAGAATCCCTAACTGCTAAAAAAAAAAAGTGTTCCAAAGGAAGGGAGCCCCCATTTAGTGTGGAGATAAGGTAAAGAAGAATCTATGCAAAAGAGGCATAGAAACAGTTGAAAAAAATTTTTTTGGAACGAGATAATAAAAGTTGAAGAAGAAAGTAGTAGGTGCTGAAAAACAGGACAGCAGTGAACCAAGAAAAGGTGGTCCTTAAACATACAAAACTTTCATTTCAGTACAAAAAATGCATATCAAATCTCTGCTTGGGCCCTCACATTTTCCCCCTGGGAGTGCTAATTCACATAGATAGAATAGTAGTATCCCTCTGAGGGGACATTTCAAACAAAGCAAAAACCTACTCTAATTCAACTGAAAAAAGGCCTACCTAATCATTAGCTCCGCACCTTGTACCTTTCCCTGGGAATGCCAATTCTCATAGGTACACAGGCTTCAACCCCTTGAGGTGATACCAGTTCCAAAACAATTAGTCTTGTGACCCTATATTTTATCCTGGCAACTCTGTCTTTGAACTCCAAAAGCAAACAGCACAGCATAAGTCTTCATATGTTCAACATATGCAACATTTTCCATAGAACACAATTTTCTCCCAGTCATGGATTTGAAAATTCAAGCTCAGAACATGAATGGCAATAAATCACTCAAGTCTTACAAAGATGATCTTTACAAACCTGTATTAGGTCATAATGCCCAATTACATCTGTATGCACCAGAGTACAGAACAATGAATGCATGTCACAGCAACTTAACAGAAGACATCACCTAGCTCAATTTAATTTCATTAATTGTTACATTTATTGCATATTTTGGGACTTCCTCCTAAAACATTACAAACTAAGGTCATGTACAATTCTCCAAAAAAAAAAAATTCCTCCATAAAACCAAGAATGAGTACTTATTTACCAAATACCTGGCAGCAAGAAAGATTCAACAATGTAACTTATGCAGGACAGTGCATCATGATGAGCTTGTCAGCTTAGCATATGGACAGGTAAACTCAAATGTACAGAATGACATTTGATGGCCTACTCCAAAGCATTTTGTTTGAAGGGCCAGATGAAAATATATAAATCAGAATCCTGTTTAATTCTAATATATCTGTCCATGTGATGTTTCTACTTTTTGAAAAATTTCTCATAAAAATATGTATAATTATAGAACTGAAAAAAACTTATGGGCATAAAAACAAGAAATCAATAACAGAAATCTAACAAATGTTCACATGCAAGGTACTCACTTGATCTGTCCTCTGTTGGTGTGGAACACAATAGGGTGCACCTCCACACCAAGAGTGGCAACATACTTCTTTTCGAACTCTCCAGTAAGATGCCGCTTCACGAAGGTAGTCTTGCCAGTACCACCATCACCAACAAGCACAAGCTTGAAGGTGGGCATTTCAGGCTCAGCAGCAGCCATTTTATGATAGCTGAAAATTAGAAATCTTTTACTCAATTTGTAAGATTCACAAATGCCTAATGAAAAGCAATTCAAATTTTACATCACAGTATTCAACGTTCAAATTTCTCAAGTTGAGAGTCACTAGAAAAACAACCACTGCATTTTTCAGTGATTGCTTGTGAATAAAAAACGCACGAACTTGTGGAAAAGTTTAATTAAAGCTGATGGCTACATATTTATACCATCATCAAAATGGATACTCAATAGTAAGTAAAAAAAACTTCCAGAAGTTTGCAAGACACACTTTCATTGGCAGTGGCATTGCAAGCTGCTCACTAATTTTAACATAGGAGACAATACAAAAAGAATGAAGGATGCTACTGCAAGATGTCATTGGTTTCTATACTCATTGTTCTTCAAAGTTTACAAGGTTCCATATTTTGATCTTCAAAGCCTCAGCAATGTGCTCTCTGATTAAAATGTTGAAGCAATGAATGATTTTAAATGTTTTATTGAAGTATCAACAGTAAAAGCATCCATACAATGATCCCTCATGTGATGCTAGTGAACGCTGCTCTAATAATACCTATTCCTTTCTCGTTTACTTCTGAGCTCATTTGTTGCATTTCCAACATAGATAGTTTAAAAAATTTTGATTTAAGTTCCTTTGATAATTGCAGATCAAAATAAATAGCCCAAACTACAAAATAAGTAACCTCCATTATCCAACTAGTGCTAACTGAAGTGAAATCTTATTTCAGTTGCATTATGCAACCATTAGAAAAATGACAATTTTAAATGTCTTTAGATATTTTCATCAATGAAATTAAGAAATTACTTTACAGAAAGATTTACTCTAGGCTCATTTTTCTTAAAAAATTTACTTTTCTTTGCTAAGACTTCATTCTTTTGTCTCTAAATTCTGAATTCAATGTGAATCACAGTAAAGAAATATGAATGGAGGCACATGCAAGTCTAAGCCATCAAAAAGGATCCTTCCTTATATGTCCATACTAGGCATCTGTCAGCACATGCAATGAATTTTCTCTTAATCTAGGCATAGATAAACTGTTTACATTCACAGCTGATTTTATGCATTTTCATGGTAGTAGCATACCATGATATTCTGCAATGACGAGATATATGAGAGAAAACAAAATTTTCGACACTATAAAAACGCTTAAAGATTCAAAATTCAATTGACTTCAGTATATGTCCGAGAATTTCAAACAAAAACTTAACATGTCAAAAAAATTAAATAAGAGAACCAAGTACGTTTCGAACCGGGCAATTAGTGCAAACGAAGCTAGCTGGTGAGCCAAAGATAGCGCGCTTTGCAGTATACGTCAAACATAACTCATTGCGGAAACGATGTTCCAGAACACAGATTATGACTTTTCAGTTCCTTGTTTAATTGAACACTAACTTGAGCAATGATAAAACACAGATTTCAAAATTGATTTGGGAAAGTCATAACCACTAAGATTATCACTCATTCAACTTAGATCTCTCCTTTCATGATCCGCCGATCGATTAGTGTGAGGCTACAATAATAATATATACGCAAAAAATTGAAAGTTACCTTCACTTGTTTTCTTCATTTCAAGTGAGTGTGACTAAATTATTATCAAAGGAAATCTAATTCAATTGAATCACACCGTGATCAACAATGGAACTGGCGCCACGAGGTATAGCTTAGCCTAGTTTGAACTGGAAAAATCCAGTAGCGGTTCCCTAGTTTGAGAATTTAATAGAAAAACTCCTATATAATTCAAGCACAAATAAAATTTTGATCGATTAAAAATCAACAATTGTAAATAAAAAGTATGAACTACTCCTTAACGTACAACTTTGGCTTTCACCATAATTCCGAGTTACCACGCCATCTTATAGTTGCACAGGAATTTGGCATCTATGCATTATACAAAATTACAATTAAATACAAAAGTACAGCATAACGACAGATAAAATCATAACAAAAAATACTAAACATCCTTCAAGACTCATTTAAATTTCTATTTACCTTTCTTATAACGACAGAGAAGAGAATAAGAGCAAAATTAAAGACGGGTCTTCAGTGCTGTACGGTTCAGTTTCCTGTCCACGAATGACTAAAGCCGAGATGGCTGAATCTCAGAATCGGAAAAATAGTCAATACAAATATGTAGATCTCACGTTAAAAAATAACATCTAAAAATTTTGAATACATATTTTAATTTCATTTTTATTAACTCTTGAGTTAAATTGTTTACCATAATACTTCCTTTACCTTCCCAGTTATGACGATCTTTTAAAAGCTTGCGATGACTCACTTAGAGTAAAAGAATCATGGCGGGAAATCAAGGATATTTCTTCTATGGTGATGAAGCAACGTTTGTTCTTTTAAACCATAAATTTTTTAGATGAACTAGATATGATGTTGACTAAGCTTATTTAAAATTAACTATAATACAAATGATGGTCATTAATTGCTCAACTCAGTTCTTACATTAGATTAAAAACATGAGTACATATCATGATTTGCAGTTTTAGCATCAAAATGCTCTACCTTCTTATGCTCTGATTGAAACTTCAAAGAAATGATTTTCAAAGTAAATAAAATAAACTATGTTAAAACAAGCGCGTACACTCTAAAAAAATACAAGTTAGCTGAAAAATATTCGTACAATTTTACATGAAGATTCTTTAAACATAATAAATTACTTTCTACTAACTGTTTAGCTTCAGAATTCAAAGGATTTGTGTAAAGCCAAGTTAGAGTTAAATTTTTTTGTGGATCGAAATATTAAAGATATATCGATGTCTGGCACTTTCTTCGCATTTAATAATAACGTTTTCATAGTAGAAATATATACTTCTATAAATTATGTTGGTCAACCATAAATCGTTTCTTGAAAATCATCTTGGACGCTATTTTAGTCTGTCCAGTACATAATGTATTTTATGTCTTTTCTTTTCTCCTAAGTTATAACACACTAACGAAACACATATGTCACACTGTTCACAATTGATTTGACTTCGGCCACGGGTATTTAAATATCTTTTGATTTATTTTCATATATGAAATATAGGTTATTTTATAGTAACGTGTTGTCAAAATTCAATATCTTGAGTTTTTATAAATACTTTTAGAAATGTTCGCTAGTGAAATGTTCGCTAGAAATGTTCGCTAGTGAAATTTAATGTTCGCTAGTGAAATTGTTCGCTAGTGAAATTTATGTTCGCTAGTGAAATTCGGATAGTAACATGTTTTTGTTAATCTCATATGACAACCCTTTCTTGTTTGTGACTCTTGTGAATCTTCCGTGCAAGTGCATATTATTCTGGAATTTTTATTTTTTGTTTTGTTATGTGGTATTCCAACTTCTTCAAGCTGGATACTAGGCACGTACTTGTAGATATGTATGCACGAAAAACGAGTTTCACATTTTTGAAATGCCAATTTCTTAGTTTTAGCTGCATGATCATTTACTGTTAACCCAATATACTTTCTGGAATACAAGCGACTGCTGTATAAACCTTACAGCGTGAGTGAAGGCAAAAGGAGACTATATCTTCCAAGGAAGTCTTCAGTAGTACTAATAGTACACATAAGCTGCCAGTCCTCGTAACTAGGGCAAAATATCAGGCATAATGGACATAAAATTTTTTTGATTACATTTTTAACTCCTGAAATGTCTATTATCTGCTTAGTAGGTTCGTCAATCAGTATCGGATCTTTCTGTTTAGAAACATCTAAGTCCAAGTAGGTGCAATGCATTTCATGAATCAACTTTTATGGAAGTAGACCTTTTTTTCTTTCTCGTTGTTTAACTCAGACCTAAACAATTCAGAAATGAACATTTAATACTCGAACAGTAACAGATGTTCCTTAGCTTGCTGTATACAAAAAATATCATGTGCCCACACTCTAAATTTACCGAGTGTATAAGTACTTGACTTATTTCAAGTACTTCAGTTGTACACAGAAGTAGATTGAATACATCCAGAACAAAACACTGTGAACCCTGTACATATAGAACAAACATGCTTATTTCAAACAAATTGACTTGCGTCATTTTCTTGTAATACCTTGTTACTAATGACAGTAACTGATTACGTTAAAGTCTTTTCGAGCCCGTGCCTAATTAATACGCCTGGATCTGATGAGGAGTTGTTGCTCTCTTCCATGACGACGGAGAAACACCGCCCAAGCAGTGCCACGCTAGAACACTCAACCTCTCCTACTTAAATAGACATGTGCACTCGCCACTAAGCTACATCAAATTACACTAAATAATTTTTTTTTATTTTGAGAGACTGTCTCATGCATGCTTATGTTTTTCAACGGAGTTGTTGAGACGCGACATCGATTTTTGTCTACGCACTGGTGTTCATGTGAACGAACATGAAACCTTGCCTTGAACTTCGCGTTTTCGTTACCACATTTGAGCCTTTCGTTACTTGATTTTATGCGAGGATCATCAAGGTACAGTATATTGAGGGTAGCATCTCCTTTGTTGGTTGCTATTGATACAGCCGGGTTGTGGAAATAAGTACTTTTTCAGCTTCTTCTCCTAAGGAACAAATGAAAAACTTAGGGGAATCTTCATCGCTAGGCAGAAAAGAATAAAGCCGTTTATTTCTAATAACGACGACACAAAATAAACATTGTGATTTAAAATACGTCAACATTAAGATCCGCAGCCTTTCTTTTATGGCAGTTTAGCGTCTACAGAGTGCTTACATATTGACAACAAATCACAATTTCCCATGAAATTAACCATTCCGCAGAAAAGTTATGGGAACTAATACTACAGCAGAAACATTCACTCCCGGAAATGCTTTTACTCGGCGACGAGTGTGCGGTACGCTGGACTCGCCAAAAATTTTCGATTTTGAGACAGTTATTTTAGCATATATTTCTTCTATTCCGTAATTGCTTCTGTTGATCCTCACATACCCGCACAATATAAATACTGAAAAAGGCGTTCAAATACAATGTGTAGAGGATTTAAAGTTTAACATTGCAAATACGATAGAAGGAACACGTGACGAGTGAAGCTTACGCATCCAAATCAAATCGTAAAATCTACAACACACATAGCGAGCGCCTGCACACTTGACCTCACTAGATACAAGGGTCGTATCAAAGGTTATACTCATTTTGTTCACCTCGTCCTAGGGAACTAGGAAAAAATCTCCATCTGTGTGGGAACTTGAGCACTCATTGCCAGAAATTCAATCTTTGTTGCACGCATTGTTTAGTCTACGAAACCAACTTCTGTTTCCAAATGTGAAGAAGCGTCATTTGAATTCAACGGCATAGGAGTAGAGCCTTTTCCATTGGTAGTACCCTTATTCGTTTCCCTACCGAGCCTTTAGTATATAAATCACGGTACGCCTCTGACCGATTTGAAAGTAGACGGCTAAGAGGAATTAGTTATTGTCCGGTGCCTGGTGAATGTTTACAGAGCCAAGGCAATGATTTTAGTAGTTAGACGACCCAGCTTATCGATTACTAAGTTGTGACAGACACTACAAATCGTTCTGTTGCACCGCTGCTACCCTCATCGAATGAGGCGCACACCGTACTACTCTGAGAACTCGTTGCCATCCAGCAACCTCTGAAATGAGATTGACATGGAAGGGGGGGAGCAGACATTATTAACGGCAGGTACAGCAACATGCATCATTATTGTTTAACGAATGATCACGCGCGAGTTAAAAATACCCGGCAAAAATCGGTCACAGAATTATTGAACCGGTAGAAAGTCAAGGACGCCGTTTTCTTTCTCATTTCCCGGTCTGATATCACCTGACTAGCATTTGTTTGTGCTTCTGAACTACAGATTACATAAGCTTTTTGCCAATGACGTCACCAACCCCGAGAAGAAATAGACCAGAATGGAGTTGACTCAGAAGAAAAATAAATTTTACTTGCCAAAGTATCTACTTTTTCAATAGCGCTACCATTTTCGAAGATCCTGAACTTTCCGAGTCGAAAATAGAAGGAATTATTTTAAGACCGACCTCGTGCTCCACTAAGTCGCCCAGCTGAATCAAGTACGGTGTTCTCTTACTACCTTACTATACAGTAATCGGGGAGAAGAGCATTTATTGATGATGCTCGACACAGCCAAGAATTACGCACCGTCAGCAAAAAAAAAAACGTCCGTTTAATTCGTCTTCGTTTTTTCCCTTGAAGACACGGCTATGATTTGCTGAATGGTGGCGGATAAGAAAATGTTTAACGACATTCCAAAATTTTACTGAAGAACAGCAAACAGCACTCACAAAACATTTAGTAATTTGTAATTAAGATTTATGAACATGAATTATACTGAAGAGAACGAGCACCACGAGGAAATTGTTTCAATCGTAACGCTCAATAGGAGGATGAAGAAAGGCAAACGCATGATTGAAGAAATTCGTAATGACAAACTGTCTGAACTTGTAATGAGTGGAATGGAAAACAGAATGAAAAATGACTGACTTTGATGAAAACACACGATAAACAAAAAAGTTTCAAGTTTTGGAAGCATGGCGTGTTCAAGACAAAATTCGGACAAAAAAAAATACTCAACAAATTCTAGGTGACAAATGATTTATAAAATTAAAATAACTTACGATATTACGAGCTGGAAGGAGTGAATGACATCAGCATCTAATACGTAATCATCGTCGGGAAATGATTTTTGGGAAGGGTGTAGTAATCAAGGAAATGCCAGGAGACGATACTTGCTATCCTACACAAAAATTACACTGATTTTCTCTACAGATTTCTATGTACACTAGTGACGGTCACCTCAAGAGACGATAGAAATCCAATACAATTTTTGACAGACCAACACAATGCCTCGGTGTCGCTGGAAGTTCAATTGCCAATTCAATTCAATTTTTCAACAGAAATCCCACAGAACTTTTCCTCATCTTTAGTTTAAGTGGACCTGAAAACCTATTTAAATATTTCAGGCTCTAAATTAATCGTGCACGGAATGAATATATGAGTGTATATGTTAAGATAAGGAAAAAGAAACAAAAGGTGGTGAAGAAATACATTAACGAATGAAACGTATAATGGATACTCTGAAAAACAAGCGTAGGTTACGTTTTTTAGGTCTTACTCTGCATTCATTTACGAGCCACATGAGTTCTGTTCTATTACGTTATTTTACTCTTACATCGTCAGAATTTTAGGAAAGGACAAGTTCGCTCTTCACGATCAACTTATTCTCGAAGCATGAGCTACCAGGTCCTTGCTTTAAAAGTCCCTCCTGTGGTATCTCTCAGGATCGAAGTAAGAAGTGACGACAACGCGGCTCGCAAACTTGCGACCCGTCAGATTCTGCTGGGCTTTCTGGCAGTCCAATACGCTGTTAAACTCAACAAACACCTTCCCTACTCCTGGCACCTCGACTCCCTCGACAGGACGCGGGATCTCCACCGACCTGACGATGCCGTAGCGGCTGCATTCTTCCCTGATGTCGTCCACGATGTCTTCGTACTCCTCGTCGTCCTTCAGCTCCTCAGGGGTAACCTGCGCCAAACAGACAAATGTCACTTTTGTTCCTTCTAAGATTAGAAACACTAATGCTTAATTCAATAAAATTAATACTTTATTTTGAAACTAACTACTATATAAGTCTTCAATTTAAGTAGCAAAGCTTGCTCAACAGATCATCTAGAATTAAGATCTCCAGCTGATCTCCAGCTAGAGTGAGAATGTTAGCTTCATCTCCACGTCAGACCATTTTTACAACACCTCAAGGATTCTCGCCAAGTTAATTATTTGAGAAAAGTAGGAATGGAAAATAACTTATGTTAGATTCGAGTGCATAAAGTCAAAACATTTCAAGTTCAAATGAGATAGGAAGTCCTTGACACGTTACTTTCTTATACAACGGAGCGAGGCAGCTCACTCACACAAAATACACGTATTTGGAGGTGCGAGCCATTATAATGTTATTTCTACTAATTTGAGCTATGAACATATTGAGCCTGGCAATTGATGGCCAAATGTACGTACAATCAACGCCAACGCGTTAGAAAACGTGAACTAAGCACAACAATGAAACGCCCAGATATGTAAAAAGCGATTTCAGAAGCAGTCTGAGCTTCACCGCATGGGCCATAGCAAGTGAAATGCACTGATTTAACCCCTTCACTTTGTTTCTTGCAGCTTTATGAAAAATTCATTTTCAATAAGGCTGGCAGGATTTAACTTTTATTAACGAATTCAGCACAGAACACGTGTGAAAAGGCTACACATGGTATAGGAAAAGTAAGGTATAAATATGCCAGCGATTGCTCATATTCACCACGAAGAGCACTACACAGCGCAGGAAATAACGTATCAATTGTACAGCGACTAACGTAAAAGTAGGACAGCGACTGACCATGTTCATAAGCGCGAGCACTTCAGTAGCAGGCCCAGAACTGGACTGGAGCTGCAATCCAGGCACTTGGATCTGCACGGGCACCTGCGCAATGGCGCTCGTGTTCTTCGCGCCCACAATCGCCCGCTGCACCACCAGCTTCTTCTCGCCAAGCTGCATGCCGTTCAGGCCTTGGATTGCCTACCAAGTGTCACACAAATCATTACTGTTATTCGCAAAATTACATTATTATTGTTGTTTCATTTAGAAATCGCAGTCAAACAAATAAATATCATAGAAATGTGGAAACAAGACCAAAAAAAAATGAAGAAACTTAATGGATCATTCAAGGGTTACCACTAACATTATTTGAATGACAAACTCGGCATCAGGATATTAAATAAACAAATCAAAGAACGGATTCTAATTTTTTCTGTACAAACGCTAAAACCTTTAAGATAGAAATAAATATAATATCAAAAATAGTCATTTCAAATACAGATGAAGAGACCTGTTAGCAAAATTCTCTGCGATCATTTTTTCAAAGAAACAAATACTAGGATTTACGGCACAAACCCATACCTGTTGAATATGTAGTTGAAGGACAACTTAAAATTAAGACTTTAAAAACATTTCTCCATATAAGACATTCACAAAAAATCGCTGCACATCTACAGCCGTCAGAGCTCGACAAAAAAGTGAACTTAAGAACTGAAAAAAAAACCGCAGAAACCCAAAACTATTCACCAAAATGTAGTACTTCATGAAGGCGATGACTCAAAGCTACAATTTCGACATGAAACTTGAGAGGTTCAGAATTCTTGGTTCTATTCATTCAACAATGTCTCAAAATGAACTATGTTCCATCACATTTTCATCAAATGGAATTAAAGGTGAATTGATTTTTAAATGAACTAAGTCTAGCTTCGAGAATGCTGGAGCATCAGCAAATCGTAGAATTGTGCAAATGAAAACCTGATCGTGAGGGAGTACACTATTTGGGATGCTTCTAATACGCCTAATAGTTCATGTCATGAATGAGAAAGTGTTCATGGACCACATTTTTGAAAAACTAAACTTACGTTCATGCCTTTCTAGCACACCTTTACCAGTCATGCCAGAACGATATTCTGGTCCCTAGAATAAAGAAATGTTAAATGCTGAAACTTCGAATTTGATGTTCTCGAGTCTTCTGGATGGCAAAATACACGCACTAGACGTAGTTCAATGTTTCCTAAACAAAGTGCACTCTACAAAAAATAAATACTTATCAGAAACCTAGTGTGGCAATAAAATATACAAATCCCCTAGGAAGCGTTCGCCCCTCTTCCACAACTCAGTTTAGTTACATTAAATCACGAGAATATCTAATCAAGTCAATTGATCACGATTGAGATTTAGAAAGATTACACCCAGCAACTTGCGAGATCTGACAGAATAGATGTAAACACACAAGAACTGCTGGTGTGATTTGAAGCTAATACCATTGCAATACGGAAGGTAACCACACAAGAACTACGGGGGTGATTTGAAGCTAATACAATTGCAATACAGAAGGCGAACACAAGAACTGACCTGGTCTGTGAGAGAGACGTCGACATATTCACAGAAGGCATAGCCTTTGGAGAGACCCGTGGAAGAGTCTTTTACTAAGTTGAAGGCTCGGAGTTGCCCGAACGACATGAGGAGCTCTTTGACCTGTGTTGGTGGAAGCAAAATCCCCTAGATTAGTAACCCATACGAGCAGACGGGAAATCATGATCACGCGGAAATAAACAACAAAAAACTGAGATTCATGATAAAAGATTTAAACGATTTACATTGAAGTTTTACTTCTGGTATTAACACTTAGGAAGTGAGAAAACCAAGAACTGTTACAATGTCAAGTATTCCATCGACACGTTAGACTTCAAAAAAAGCTTCTTAAGTTTCTTAAATAAAAAACACCACGCAGGAATCAATACATACCCAGATCTCCAAGTGCACGACGAATGTTAGCCTTTGATTTTTTTTTCATTTTTTTCCGGCGCAATAAGCAATTCAATCCGGAGTTAGTAGACCCAATGAGAGGCGTTCAACATTCAATCCGAAAAAAATCCTCGCAAATTCAACCGAATCCATGATACGCGATATATGTGGCATGCAGACTTCCAAGCTGCAGTGATGTCACGCAAATACCATAATGTTGGCCAACACTTAGTGATTGCAATGGCCACTATCAAGGCCATCAAATTGAGCAATTTCGGAAACGCGTCTATGAATAGGAACAAATACCACCGAGGTGACCAAAAATAAAACTTCAATCAAGAAAAAAGTTGAAAAAATTTGAGGTTGAACTTTCAATCTTTGAGAAGTCGAATGAACACCACTCAACTGAAGTACATGAAGAAAATTATGAAAAGAGAGGCAACAACGACAAACATACTCACCTCCGATCAACAATTCAATCAAATTAACGGGAAGTAATTCCCAACCATGATCCGAGACTTGAGATCAAACTATGAGTCAAGTGAAACCAAACAATGATAATCTTACCTATGGAGCGCTTCAAGACAGTGCATCGCTACAAGTTCAAAAAGTTATCGCCGAATTATTCAAAAAATTCCCGCAAAGACGACATTGAGCACCGAACCGAAGACACCGTAAGAAGGGAAATATGAATGCCTACACGCATCGAATTGTAGCCAAGTCAGTAGCATCCAAACGAGAGAATGGACTCTAGCAACCATCTAAGGAGAGCACTAACGGCGAGTGCAGCATGTGAGAGACACAACCCGCAGCAGATAAACGAACGCTAACTTCGCACCCCCGACACATGAGGCTGAGGGCCATGGAGAAGTGTCCTGCACATCTAGAGTAGCCCCGACTTGCCTTGATGAGGTAGCACCATTTATAGGTGGGAGCGCGCAGGCTCTAGCATGGCACACACACAATTGGTGGAGTGCATATTAAGCCACCGACCCCTAGCTACGGAACAAACGGGGGAGAAGAGAAAACCAATTTAGTAACCGTCGCATGTGTTGGGCATTAAAAAGCTCTGTCTTGGTCTACATTACAGAAATTCTCTGAAAAAGATACCTGCAATAGAAGACAAAACGGTGACCGGCAACCATCTGAAAACCTGCGAACGAATGCCTCGGAAGATCTTCACGCCTGTGGAGCTCTTTACAAACAACCGTGCACTGAAGGACTAGACTCAGTGGCTACTCCAGTGTTCTCAACTTCAGACACCCAAGGGAGAGTTGACGCAACTGACTTCAATTAAATGCATACGTCCAATGATGCTGTTAAATTGGATTTACAGTCCAACAAACTGCGTCGAGCCCTTCAGTGCAACTCCAAACAATACCACATTACATAGAAAATAAAGAATAAACCTTATTTCCTTAACCCTAATCACTCAAGCTCAAAATCCTTACCCTTGTATAAATATACACAAATCGTTATTCGGAGACGAGCGTAAATCATTTGAAGAGGTCATTTTCTACTAACCCAAAATCTAGGGGCGTATCCAAGGTACAAGTGCTTCATACCTTCATAAGATGTAAATGATTCAAAACAAACAGGAAATAAAGTAATAAATTACTTTCTCAAGTGTTCGTACTTTTTGAACGCGCTGAAATGTAAACTACCTTTTCAAATACCACAATAAAAAAGGAGAGTATTTTTTTGTACATAATTTTGAGTTATTTAATCGATTCTGAGCCCACAGCAATTTCGCATAATTTCACCTCCGTCATGCAAATGATCCATCTGGAAACATTCAGAAATTTACCAATGACGTCGACGAAACTGAAAGGCAAGGAAAAAAATCTAGATAGGCAATACTCAACCCAAACCACGGCGCCGGGAGCCACTGTACCTGTGCACCTGTTAGCATCGTCACTACACCAAAAATTACCTGATCCTCGTTCAAGTAATTAGGTAATCCACCGATGAATATTTTGTTAGGGGAGTCCGGAACGACCGTTGAAACCACACCAGCAATAACAGGAACGTTATCTGAAAAATAAGACATTCAAAATAAGGCCAGTTTACAAACTAAACAACCCTTGTAACAGTGGGTCTTCTCACCTACTAGACCATCTCATTTCGTAATTCAAGATGAACACAATTAAGGATATTGCTATGTCTAAATTCATTTCGTAAGTCCCAGTTTAGAGGGCTGGGACGATCTAATTGTTTCATCATTGGAGACGTAGAGCTATTTAGAGAGACATCCCAGAAAGTCAGCCCTCCGACCATATCTACCATTAGGAGTCACTCGTCAAAATTTGGCAGCTCTAAGGTTAAACTGACTAGCATACTAACCAGGCATAGAGAGGGTAGGATGCTCAGCCATGCCAGGCATGGGCTGGTAGTCGTGAGGTCGTCGAATCTTCAATGACTGTCCCTTGAAGTTGATGCCGTCAAACGCGATAGCCTGCGTCGCTTCATCGATGGAGCGGAACTCCAAAAATGCAAAATTTTTGTCCAAGTTAACCTGCAAGAAGAATTTTAGGCAACTGAAGGTGAGGAACAGTTGCACGAAGGTTCTAGCACGCGGTCGAACTCATTACCGACTTACAAAGGCAATGGCAACGATACGACTTGGCAAACACGAGTCACGCGCAGTTACGGAGTGCGGATTATTTCGATGTTTGTATGTCGCTGCACAGCAGAGCTTTTAATTATATGAGGGAAGCAAGACAGGAGCTGTTTGCAGCCCGTACTGCTTTCCCTGCCCAAAGAGCCAATCATTTATTTCTATAAAAACAGCGCAGTGAGAACTTCAATTTTCCTGCACAAACATGGCAGAGAAACATGACACGTTTGCAGCACAACCTGCACAGTTAGGCTAGGTTATAATCGCCTCCGCAATTTCGCCAAGTTACAGAATGTCACCTAAATTCACCAGAAGTAAAATGCTTTCCCTAGAACAAGCCTTAAGACTTCAGCTATGCCACGACTTGCTCCCTCTCCACAACCTTCATAGACCTTATGCTGCAGATTTTCATCTTTTTATTTCAAGTACAATGGCCCAAATAACAGCTAATTTTGCACTAAATAAATTCATTATACAGGCATTTAAACTCCCACTGCACAAGCACACAGTCATTCCACACTTTTCTTTCCATGTAATCGCTGCTGAGTTAACTACTTCTCCCAATAAGATAAGTTTAATTCGAAATCAGTTATTGCTCTCAACATATTAAATACACTTCATAAATATTACTTTCTATATTTTCAGAACGCCTTACCTAAACAAATACAATCCGCGTCTTTAAGGTAACTCTTACCATTACCTACCACGGAAACAAGTTACACATCAGAGGATGAAAACCTAGCACACTCACCGTATCACCTTTACTCATTCCCTACTTACTGACTCGAGAAATTTTTCACAGTTCTCTCAGAAAAGAAATTCTTCGAGAGGTAGCTACACACTGACTTCAAAATAGAAGAACCTGCGCGTTGAAAGAGTCGACGAATCATTTTTAACCGACAACTTCTTTCTCTCGACACTTCATCTGTGATATATTAATAGGTTCCAAACGTTTCTTGATAGAATTGATATTTTCGTCGGTACGGGCAACAGTCAAATCATTGAAGATAGCCTTTCTGTCAGAAATGCTTACAACTTTACTACTGAACTAAACTTTCTGCTTACTTTACAATTACCGCCATTTTAAGAATCCTAACCTTTGTCTTTCAACAGCCACAACATTTCAACCCAGAACAAAAACGACCGGCTATGGAAACGAAAAATTAACTTCAGTAACGTCAAGTGAAACTAGTCAACTTTCCAAACGATAGCCAGTGGCATCAAACCAGACGACCTGAGCGTCACGAGAATTCAACCGAGAACCAAGACCAATGTATAAATTGGGGCTATGCCATAACAGAGAGGCAATGAGGAGCGCAGTGGTGACTCATTGAAGAAGTGCTGACGATTTGCAGAGGAGAGGCAGGGAAGCAACGTGAGTCCTGCACAAGAAACTCGCTAGAGATGGTCTGTGTAGGAGCTACACGACCATCTTCTGTTGCTCTTACCATTCCTCCACCCTGGAAAGGCGGAACAGGACTACCGTCACTCAACATGCTTTGCACCTTCTTGTATTATTGTCTTCAATCTCATCAAACAAATACTAAATGCATGTAAACTATAACACAAAACATTAACAGGCATGTAGTACAATGATTCAAGAATATGCAGTCAAATATTGTGATGCCCTTATTATCCCAATTGAGAGGGAAGCGAAAGAACATGTGTAGGCATGGCTATAGCACGACCACTTGCCTCTACTGAGTACCTGCCCAGAAGAGGTATGCATTAGACAGAGGCTTCAACAGCACACTAAGAACTCACTGTCTCTAATATGGCTATTTGCTTCCGCAATATTTGAAGTTAATCCTTGAAACGCATGTCATCTTTGGCTTCAAAATTTTACTGTATAAGATCATAACTTGAAAATTAATGCACTATCATCTAAAGTTTCCCCCAAAACACGAATGAGCTACTACAGCTTTCAAACATTACAGCCAGCTTTAAGAGAAATGAGCAAGTGGAGAGAACAAGACGAACCTGGCAGGCGAGCACAGGGTTGCCAGCAGCCTGGGCCAGGCCGGCCAGATGCATCTGCTGATTGAAGAACTCCATGACCTCCTCTTCAGTGACGCCGAAGGGCATGTTGCCTACGTACAGACGGCGCGCCTGCCGTGTGATGGTGGACCCCACAACGGGCACAGCTGCCGCCGATGCGGTTGACGCATTCGCCGTCACTTCAGGCAGCACGTTGCTGGGGATCTGGCCAGCAGCTGTCAACATTGCGTTCATTAATTATATGTGTAGGCTTTAGATTAAATTAATTCGCATTGTACATTAACATTCGATTTAAACTGAATCAAATTTCATGAGTTAATAACATGTTACATCAATTTTATTCAACATCCAACTTTAAAATTAGGAACACTTGGCAACTTGATAAAAAGACAATAATCCAACTCGATAATAACACTCGGCAAAGAGGCTCTGCATTGCTACACTATCCAACTCCCTGCAGTGAGCCCCTCACCTTGCATTGCCTTGTACTGCAAGGGAGTGATGTGCTCAAACCCTGGAGGAGGTTTGTCCCAGTAAAGTGAGGGCTTCCTGCGCCGGCTCTTGCGAGAGGAGCGATCACGGGACCGCGACTTGGACCGCGATCGCCGTGACGAACGCGATCTCGACCTGCATGATGACAGTCAAAATAAAAGCGCATCCATGGTACATAATGCTCTGCAATGGTAATGACATGAACACACAAAAGCTAAAAAAAAATGACAATTATGCGAAGAAAATATTACTTTACTTTACAATGAAGCTGTCAACATTTGAATTGAGACAATCCAATGTATAAATTTAAGTCAAATCCTAGTAAATGAATAAGTTCTACCTAGATTATTTATACCACTACTGCACTTCTATTTCAGAGAGAGGCATAAAGGAAGAGAGAAATACTTCAATAGCACAAAAGAACTAAACATTCAAGATAAAAGCATCATTATTAAATAAAATACACTTGCACACATTATGTGGTCCGTCAAGGAATTAGTTCTACTAATTTTAGAGACATAACATCAATAGCCATTTCAATTAGTGATGT
>JACJUY010000370.1:155173-168654 GCA_014220935.1 Platorchestia sp. MABIK
GAGACATTCAAATCAGCTGCTTCATTCTTCTAGTAATTTGAGATCTTTCAGTAGCAAGGCGGCTGAGCCTTCTACTTTGCAGCCTGTTAGCAGTTCACCTGTACAAAATGAACCGCGTAGATCAGGTAGAATAATTAAACCTGTAATGCGAATGGGTTGTTGAGTTCTGCCTTCCGTTTTTCATATATTCATCTAAAGGGAGGGAAATTGTTATATCTCAGGATGTGCATCGTAAAGGAAGCACAGCCGGATGTCTTTGTCTCGCTGGGTTTCGCAAGTCTCGGAGCCGGAAGAGCCATAAACGGCTGAAACTCTGACCGACGGAAATCCTTTATGGTGCCTTGCCTTTGCGACCTTTTACAACCACCGAAAGATCTTTGTTTGACTTCCGGGCACTGCTAGTTTTAAGGAAGGTCTGTCAGTAATGGAATCAGTACATTATTAGGAGCGTTGCTGTGCGTATATTTATCCTTCACCCGAGTTTGCGGCTTAGGGAACTGAAGTGAAGTTAAAGCTTCTGCTACAGTACCTCAAGTTGTGTCCATAGTACGACACTACATGATGTTATCAAGATTAACTGTTTCAACTATCATTTTCATTTCAAGATTGTCTAGAAGACTTCAATCTAAAATGTTAAATATTATCAATGTGAGATAAATGGTAGTGCAGTATTGACCCAATCTCGAAAATATTTATTCAATTGTTCTGTTTTTGCATTGCACCAGGGCGTTGTTTTCACTTGCGTGACAATCTTTTCTCGTTTTTCGAAACGTTTTCTGCCGACATTGATTGCGTGGAAAATTTCCCTCCATCATACTCTCAGCGACATCGGTTACTAGCTAGGAGTCGCTGAGCTCATGTGTCAATGTTAATAAAATTTTCTTTAACACGTTCCTATAATATTCTCCATCTTCTATTTGCGAGCGGTATTTATAAAACGTGAGGTTAACCAATCAAGGGAATACATTCTATGTTCACCTCTATTCAATCATTGACATAGCTATTGTAACACCCATAATAGCTTACATACGAGTATTAAAATACATATATAAACTATAGATATTTATGTTGAAATTTTGAAAACCAAAGAGGGTATTTGTATCGTCTTTATTGGAAATAACCAGTTTTTCTTTCTTTAAAAATCAATTCACGATTTCTACGTTAAGAATTATTGAAAGATCAATGTGGAAACTAATTTTTCGGATAAAATTGATGGGGAATACACAGTTTATCTTTCTTTTCATAATTGAAAAAACATTCATTTTTCATCTTATTTTGGGACGAACTACGGAGCTTGTTGAAAGCCTTGTCAAGAACAAGCTGGTTAATAAATCACGAAATATATTTTTTTAGTAATTACCAAGTTCACCTAGCAGCGGCTACAGACCAAACCATCGTCATATAGCGTCGTCACAAGCTGACTTGCCGTCACCTAGCGTTGTTATGAACCAATTCGTCACTCAGGGTTAGATAAGATTATTCGTAATGTCTAAGCCTCCACAACTACAACGAAGTTGTTCCCAAGATAGCAAGAAAGAAAGCCCCATTTAGCATGGAACCGAGGGAACGACCTATATATGCTAAAGGCGTATCCTCACATCCTGCGTATAGAAACAGCAAAGTTGAAAAAACTCATGAAAGAAGGCTCAGATCGGAAACAAAGATCAAGAAGAAAGCACTAGGTGCTGAAAAAAGGACAGGAGTGATCCGAAAAACGAGCAGGGTTCAACGTGAATAGCTGTAACCAGACGCCTCGTCAAATGTTTGCGCAGGACTGGGCTACTAAATTATCTGTTTAGAACTTATGAATAGAATCCGTAGGACTCTCCTGAACTTTTATTGGAGCAGAAGCTCCACCTCTTTGAAAATTACCAAGTCTTTTCAATGCGCTACTTACAAACCTGCAAGTGCAAGTCGGGCTGCCATCTTTTTCTTCGCCAGCGTGAGTGCTGATCTAGAGCGTACTACCAAACCACATCATCAGTATGCTTGCAATATTATCAGTCGCCTGCAATTTGAAACGCGAAGCAGGAAAACGCTCCTCCCTCAGCGTATTGCGCGATCCGTCAGCCGCAGAGCTCAAGCCAGTCAAGGAATACTGTGAGATCTGTTGATTTTTCTTGTCGTTTGGCCAGGAAAAGTTGCAGAAAGAAGAATACCTTACGCTAATGTTAGGCTTGAATAAATCTAACGATACCATCCATTACTGATTCGGGATTGTTATTCGTAACAGATTAGAAGGTGAATAAATGGTAACGATTTAAAAAAATGATATATTAACAAATCTTTAACAGCATTGACTTATCTAAACGAGAACAATGTGAAACATACATCAACGTCTCCTCTTATCAGGCAAATCTTGATGTATCTTCGGTCGAGAAATGACGGCTGAACTTAATACCCAAGAAGATACTAGACTCTTAAATCAGTTTTAAATAACGCGTACCTGTAGCACAGAATGAAAGAAAAGACTACCGTAAACGTTATCTAAGATAGCGTTAATAGGGTGGCGGTTCAACACAAAATTATGGGCGAGCATCCGAAGTGGTGCACCTGATACAGCATTCCAGAGAAGAGACCTCCGCTACCGAAACGGAGGGACGTCAGTGAAATTAGATTAGATGAGTTAGTTTAAGCCTCCCTAACTGCAACAAAGGTACTTTAACGAGAGGAAAGTACGATTTAGTTCGGAGTCGGGTGTACTTAGAATCTATGAAGGTGTGTTCCCACACAAGATTCCCTGCGTATAGAAACTTATAAGTTGAGAAAGACAATTATCAAACAAGATGAAAGGAAAAAAAGAAAGTAGTAGGTGCTGAAAAACAGGGCAACAGTGAACTGACGAAAAGATAGTCTGTAACAAAAAACCTATTCTATTTCAGCAAAGAGAAGGCCTACGTAGGCTTTAACTCGGGACCTCATCTCCTGGGAGCGCAAATTTCCATTGCTACCACAGTTACATTTCCCTGACCACGCAAACGAAACAACATTTTTTATCCCATCGTTTTAATACCTCCATGTTCATCATGCTTCAAAATCTCCAAGAGAGGAGACAAGAATGAAAAACCTGACGTTGGACTCAGCAAATCTCAGTTAAAAAAAGCCTATTTCCACAACACGAACTATTGGGTGCACGTGTGGCTGGCGAGAATCCAAAAGAGCGCGACGTCCTCAAGCGAAGCTGATACATCGTAATTCCTTAGCATATATAAGACCTGCTCTGTTCAGAGCAACACGCATTAGGCAATAAGTTTCACGTTGACACAAAAGCCATGAAAATAAAATTTGCTTTGGCATGAAGTGTAATATCAGCAAACGAGATGCAGGAAGTTGTTCACTTGAGTAACGGAAGACAATTGTAGAAAACTTGGAACAAGTGACGACCTCGAGACAATCTCTTGTACTATTTTCCGCAACAACCAATCATCATTGACAAAACATACAGATCAGAAGCTGAGCACCTGAGCTGAATTTTTAAGCGTTATTCGTTGTCATCGTGGTACAGCCGGCAGTAAAAAATCGTTTGCTGATTCGGCTACGCTACGTGCTGTTTCTTTATTGTGATAATTCTCAAATTTGGAGTTCTCCACATAAAATTCGAAGATTTTGTCTAAAGAAAGCGAGTTCTGCAGGCAAATCAACTGACGAACTAACGCTGCCAGAAGAACTACAATAACCACGTAAATTGTTTAAAAATCCTGCACAAGTTGTTCTGTCAGCAAAATTATTTAAGATTGGCTTCTACCCCAGCACAATAACTTAAATGGAATAATTATAAGACATCATAGGTACGATAAATGACAAGCAAATTTGCTTTCACATAAACATGCCGATGAATGATAAATTATTATTATTATTATTATCATTACTATAAGTTATTTTAAGACTCCCAACCCACTTCAACAGAGAGCAAAGAGAAGAGACTATTTAGTATAGACTAGAAAACGGGGAATCTATGACCAAGGTGTGTTCCCACACTAAATACATTGCGCACAGAAATACTGAGTTAAGAAAGAAGAGGAAGAAGAAAAACAAGAAATGGCAAAGAAGATTGGAAAACTGAAAGAAGCAAAGTGGGTAAGAAAAATAGAAGTCCCGAAGGCCTACATAGCGCAGGTATTTATATAACCTCACTCGGATTAAACTCACCAATTTATCATAACCTCACCCTGAAGCAACCTAAATAGATGCATGGTCAACAAACGAGAACTGAACCTGGCATGACGGGGCTGGTCGAGAGCACGGTCTGTGAAGCCGTCTTGTCTGCCACCGCTTTGCTCACATCAGATAGCGATGGATTAGATTTCAAGTTAATTCAAGCCTCCTTAATCACAATGAAAGTGTTCCTAAGAGAGGAAGGCACCATTTAGCAAGGAATTGAGCGAGTGGGGATCTACACACAAGGTATGTCTCCACATTCTATGCATCAAAGCAGCAAGATTGAAAAAAGTCTACGAAACAAAATACAAGAAAAAAGAAGGAAGTAACAGGTGTTGAAAAAGAGACAACAATGAATCGAAAAAAGTTTTTTCGTAACAAATCAAGAACTGACTCTATTTCAATAAAAGGAAAGCGTACTCAACCTTCAGGTCAGGACCACATATCTTACATCCCCCTGGGGCTGATAATGATAGAGGTGGATGACATCAGAGTTGATGAATGGTGAACGAACCAAAACGAGAGTACACACACTTTCATAAACATCCAGCTTTAGGTATACATCAATGGTAAATGAATAAATTACGATACATAATGTGCAAACAGCAACACTAGATGTATTTGGGGACGCTCTCAGAGAAACCTCATTGACGATTCATTAAAATAGGACCACAATGGGTGCCAAGTTTGTCCATCTTGAACGCGGCATCCATGTAGAAAGGGCGTAGAAACAGTAAGTTGAGAAAGAAGTTCATGAAACAAGATCAAAGTTGATAAAGAAAGTAGTATGTGCTAAAAAAAAGGACAGCAGTGAACCAAAAAAAGATGGTCCTTGACATAACATAAGCATTTTATTCTAACAAAAAGGAAGGCCTACCTAATTCTCAGCTCGAGCCCACACACATTTTCCCCCTGGGAGCGCTAATTCCCATAGATACAATAGTTGTATCCTCCTGAGGGGAAGACCAAAGGGGTCAAACAGTGCAACGCTGAGGCTAAAGGCTGTTGGTGGGGCATCTTTAGCATGCCTTTGAGAGCGAGAGCCTTTAGAAAGAAAATCTCACTGATGAGAGGGATCCTTACGCACACACGAGACAGAAATGCAAATCAACATGATAAAATGAGGTTCCCAAGATAGCATACAAGAGGACATTTGGAGTATTTAGGCCTAAAATAAAAATAATACAAAATAAAAGTAGCTAAAGTTATTTCAAAGACAGTTTGAACTGCGCAATACATTCTCCTAAAGTACGTATAATAATAGATTAACAAAACTGCAACGTCCTCAAGCACGAGTAACGGAATAAATATTGCCGCTAGTTAACTGATTTTACATAAAATACAAACAACAAGAAAGATGTAAAAAAAGTTTGTCCAGTGAAAACTGTCAAGAGACGTAGCATCTTTATCTCCTTTAGACTCAGACAGAGAAAAAATGTTCTGTGAATTCAGTGCACGATAAGGATGCATGTAGAATAAAAAGAAACGTATACTCTGTAATAATTAAATTAGTTCTCCAACTTGTTTTTATAGTAAAATGTCATCACAGATGTGAGAAGAAAATTACCAAAGCAATGTTGATTCTTCACTGGATAAAATTATCTCATATACAGGTCAGAACTGTTTCAACTTAAAAGATTAGATTATAAATTACTTTCAGCTTCCCTAACCAAAACTAAGGTGTTTCAGAGAAAGGAAGAATGAAGGCCAAATTTTGTATGGGGCTAAAGGAATGCAGAATCTATGCACAAAGTGGATTTTCACACAAGATCCCATACGCATAGAAACAGAAAATTGAGAAGGAAGACTCTGAAAGATGTCAGATGTGCGGAAAAACAGGACAGTAGTGAACCAAGAGAGGACGGTCCTTAACAAAATAAAAGCCTATTCTATTCCAACAAAAAGCCTACCTAATTCTCAGCTCAGGACCTTACATTTTCCCCTAGGGAATGCTTTCCAAAAATTTTCAAATAGTTTAATCCCAATGATGGGTTACAATTTAAAAAAAAAATTCACCTTCATTCCATGCAGTAGAAATAGAGGGACAGAGCTAACATACATTCTTATTGAACGAGAAAAATACAATAACTAATGAATACCTTCCAACTAAAGTATACATTGGAAGCTTCAAATTTGAAGCTACAGAATATGTAAAAAAATCTTACGCACAAGCACCAGAAGTAACCTTACAGAGAATATCTGTCCATAGTAAAACAAGTACAACCCTTTCATGAGCAGAATTTGAGGAGACGTTCTTTCAAATGCACCTCTTGATGTTCACCTCGCATACAACAAAAATTGAACCAAAATGGTCACTGAAGCATGGCAAATTACATCACCCCGCATAGCACTTTTGGATAAGCTACCCATGATAGTAGCTGGCAAAGCACACTACACAATGGCAAGCTTCATATAAAATTTATAACCTCACCTTGATATAAACTCCCAAATCCATTATAAACCAAATAACACAAACCTCACCCCCAAGTTCAGAAAAACATGAAGTTCTTTAAAGGGCATCAGAGTCATAAAAACAGCACTTAAATCCATTTTGTCCCATAGCAGGGTGTCACACAAGCAGGTACTTAGAGACTAATTTGATACACTAGAAAGTCGAGACCTTGGGGTCACAGATCAGTTTTTGGAGGCATGGGTCTGACAGGGATGGTGTTCATTTCAGTCCTCAAACACAGGTACTCGCCCAGCACGCACATGAGGGCCAGCGTGAGCAGCTGCAGCAGGTAGAGTGAGGGCAGGAGGGGCAAGTGGCCGGCGTAGCACCAGCACAGCAGCAGGTGCACCAAGTGGGCAGTTGCGCTGAAGTCCAAGCATTGCTTTGTGCGCTGCACTACCTTCCATAGGCCAACAGCACTGCAAGAATATAGAAGTTATGATACATGTGGTTTGAGTTACTTTTGACAACAAGTAATAGGAAAAAGGTAAAGGCATCTTTACAATGAAGGAAGTAGAAATGAACAACTTTGATGATATAAAGTTGTGAAATAAAAAATTAACACTTCATCATAAGAATAAAGGGCATAGAAACAAAAACTTTTCCCTAAATAAAACTTTGCTACTCATTGATTTGTCACCAAAATGACACGCTGAATGAGAGATTTGCACTCAGAACTTCCAGCACCACTTGCAATCAAACTACTTCAGCAAGGCCTCACATCAACCTTATAATGCACTATTGTGACAACTTGCACTGTTCTATGAGCATTAACTACATAACAAAGCAACCCAACATATTTCATCACAGACTTTCATAAGGTTCTGGATTCACAATAAGATATAGATTGAAGCCAGGTAATGAATTCAATTGATAAAACAATTATTTAGGCTTGTACTAATTATTAAAATTAAAAATTATACTTAGATGAAAATTTGGATGACTCTAAGGAAATGAAGGAAAGAAAAAAGAACTAACAGGGACAAAAATGTTAACCGGCAAAACATTTCGGATTTCATTACAGTGCTGGAAAAATAAAGGGGGGAATATATGTGTATCTAGAGGAATACAAAAGATACAGACATAAAAATATACTACATCATTCTGGAAAAAACAGAGCTTATTTAAAAGCCGATGTCTGCAAAAATCATTAAAACTTATGATCCTACACAAACCCAGCCAAAAAACACACACACCCACATACACGGACACAGACTTTGACCAGTACATCACAAGTTGAGAATTAGGGACAATGAATAATGTAGCTACATGTGAACCATTATTTGAATTAGGTTTGTAAGTGAATATATCAAAAGATCCAGTTTTTTTTTACCAAGATCCTGATTTAGAAAAATTAAAATTTGGAGATGTAATGATGCAATCTTTGGCTCTACTTAAGTTAGATTAATAATGAACAGAACTGTTTATAACAGTGAGCTTCAATACTACGACAAGGAGCAATTAACAAAAAGGCTGGTAACCAATGAGGAGTAGGTACAAGGCAGCAGTGCTGGGTAGCCTTACTAATTTGTTATCTTTTTTATATTGTAATCACCCTAAAACTGATGCCCAGTAATGCACATACATGATCACAAAAATGTTTCAACTTTTGTTCAAACAGCTTTTTCAATCATTTTGATACATTTAATGAAAAATAGAAACTTCTTCCACCTCAGCCTTCCTCAAACAAAGATTTACTCTGCAGTATTAAAGCATTCTATGAGTTTTTCAGAGGCATTCAGTGACATTAAACAAGCAGACACAAACCTGGTCATAGAATTTAATATAAAGGCAGCCATCACCGCTCTGCCATGACTCTCCCTGATCTGAAGCTCCTGTAAGAAAAACATTGTGTAAAATTTTAAGTCTTATATTACTGCTATGGTTCAGCTGTAATTTCTGAGTGTATAATCTTCTGTAATTTCTAGAGGATCAATTTTAATAGTTATCAGTGGCTATATTTTTGTTGCATCTAGCATGTCATGTTCAGTTATTTGTAGCATATCATGTAATTTTCTTAACTTTAAGGAGCAATTAAAGGATATTAAGCTTTAGAGACTAACGGTTTAGTTTCTTTCTACAAAAGAAAAAAGTTATCAGAAACACATTTACATTGACCATTGCAGAAATTCACAGCAGAACTTCATGTGAGTACAATAGTGAACTAGTTTAGCTATAGTTAGCTACTTGAAGTAAATAGAGACAGTTGAACAATCATTTAATCCAGCAAATTTGTCCGTCAAATGGAGTTTAAATTTCATGAGTAAATTATGTGTTGCCATACTACCATCAGTAGTTGGTAAATGTTCAAAAATTAATTAAGAGAACATTTTTGATGACTTTTAAATATTGCAGTTACGAATAAAACTAAGACAATTTACTTAGAAAAGCACATTTTTGACTGAATGAAAAACTTTGAAATATAAAGCGACAAGATTCTGAACAACTCAAACAATGAAAGCATTTGAAAGACCAATGCGCAATCATTTTGAATTTGTATCACACAATTCAATAGAAGGTACCTCCAGTTCATTCCACAATAATTTACTCATAGAATACAAATATTTACTTAGGTAGAAATAAGGCGACTGCCTAGCATCTTGAGCAAAGCTCTTTGTACATGCACTACACACCTGGTACCTGAAGATGCTGTCCAGTGTGAGGTGGTGTCCAGTGAACAGGTCTAGCACTGCCACCCAGATGCCCAGCCCAATATAAAATATTGCCTGAAACAAAAATGACCCTCATGTAATTATCAACACACATCCATATAGTGTGAAGTATTTAGAGACCTCAGTCAAAGTTTTAGTACACAATTATATGGCCAGATACTGATTAAAGCAGTTCATTACTTTTGGATGGAAAAAAAAGTATTTGTTGAGATAGGTGACACATAAAATTGCTGCAATGATAGAAAACACATCTGAAATAAATAATTAGATAGAACAGCAACCTACAACAAAAAAGACAATTGTTCTACTAATATTTCATGTTAGTATTTAAAATGTGGAAGCCAAGGACAGATCACATTTCCTATCTTTACAAAAACAAGCATCCACCTACAGTATGAACATGAATCCAAGGTTGAGAGTCTTCACACTACATGGCAATTTCCTTTTAGACATACATAAATTCATATTTGCTTGATCAAAATGATTTAACCCAGTTACCCTCTTGTACACCAAATTCAGCCCTAGCTGTTTTCTACATTTTTCTTGTGAGACAAAGTGATTCATAATACAAATGATGTACAAAGGTTAAGCTTTGAAAAGAACCTCAACTGTACACAGAACTACATATATCTGTTAATGAATACTGCTTCATATTATAATATAGCCAGATCATCCTTCTATTCAATACATTAAAATTTCATTCTAAAATGCAGACTAAAACTAAAGTAAATAAAAATCTTTATAAAACAACAATAACATGTCCAAAATTTACCTACTAATTTTAACTAACCATTTTAAAGAATGTGCTCAAAAAAGTTAGATGGATTTTGATTGACTTCTTAAATTATTTTTTCAATGGCAGACTTCTAATAGGCTGTACACACTATAGGGTAGCTAGACCCTGAGTAAGAAAAAGAAAACAAATGAGTAAAATAATATGATTGCATGGGATAAATGGAGCATTAGCTGCATTTATCCCACTTCTTATTACAATTCCAAAGTGATGCATCAACAGTATAAATAATGTAAGTAATTTTACAGAGGATTTATGAGCAGTAATAAAACAGTAAATTAAGTTGTCTCAATACTGGTCCAAACTCGGATGTCTAAAAAACGATTACGGCAAAAGTCAAGGACTTCTAAGGTAAGGACAATCACAGCTTACTTGTTGGCATTGTTAGTAGAGTTTGTAATGTTTTCATCTGCATGAACACTATGACTTATTAGCCACAAAATATTGTGTAAAATTTTATTCAACAGTTAAAATAAAAATAGTCCAAAATGTTCTCAAAACCAAAAATAAAAATGGCACAGATTAAATAATTATGGAACACTACCATTCAAAAATAGTATTATGGCAGTTTTCAACCCTGAAATGTAACAAGAATGCTCATAACATCTTTTCAAGATTGTTCCCTTCAGAAACAGTAATGATGAATTCATTTTTTAACATAATAATAATAGTGAATACATGGGTGACTTATTTTTAAATGATAATTATTTGGTTTTAGCACAATATTTGGAGGATATCATTTTTGAACAATCATTTTTTATAATGAGAATTTCTCTCTCAAACTATGTTCATTATTATCCTAGATAATATTAAAGAAATTTCAAATTTTTTCAATAAAAATACAAATTTTTACTTAAAAGATGTAAGAATTTCTTCAAAGCAATCCAAAAAATCTACTGTGCATGTCTTTCCTTCAATAATTTCAAGTGTTAGCACATTCTGTTATACTAGTATACACGACCTATCAAAAATGACAGGATTGGATATTTTGCTTGAAGAAATCTTGCAGATGCACATGGTAAATGCACATACCCATCCTAATGGTACCCACAATTATAATATTCTTGTACTTCTTGGTGCATCCTGTTTCACAGACACAATCATTAAGCATCCTTATGAGAGTCACAGAGAGACAGAAGAAGCAGACACCAAAAAAATAAACACAATGGGTATTATTAGGTAAATTTTTTTCCAAAATACCATATTCAAAACTTTAGAATGAAAAGAAAGCTATAAGCAGTTGTTTGAAAACTGGAATATCAGATTACTTGAATGGAAATACACTTTCTACAGCATTCCCCAAGAAGAGAAATGACAAAAAAAAAAATCCAGATTAAACTCCACAAACCTTGCCTGCAACAAGTTCAGCTAGTTGTAAAACAGATAGCTAGTAATATACCATAACTTTATCTGATTCAATAGAAGAGATTCAAGAGAAGCAAGACTTCTACTGCCATTGAGGCATTGACATTTTATTCACACAGATCAAATAAAAGAACAAAATTAATTGAGAATTTTACTACCATTTATGATGTAAACAATACTATCTAAATGACATACACAAACAAAATATCTGGAAATATTTTCTACCTGAAAATTAAATTACTTACTTGCATTGTGATTATCTGTGAAATAATAAGAGGGGGATCCCACACTTTATACCGGAAAGATCCTGCCATAGTGGCACAAGACTTTCTCTCTAACACTGAACAAAATTGGCAATGCAGATATTCCACTTAATCACATAAGTTAGAGCCTGATTACACAGCTGTTCTGAAAGCAGTTTAATGCCAACTGTGAATAGGTATATCAAGAATAATGTACAAGAAAAAATACCTTATTCTAGAAAATCAGCACTAAAATCACCTAAGTTCATTTCTAAACCAAAATTATTACTATTGTGCAAGAAAAAGTAAAGGAACTGCAAACACATTTAACAAATTTCAATAAGCAGAATCACAGATCTCAAGAGATGACTAGAAAAACTTTCAGCATCACTGTAGGAGCGGAGTATCTCAAGCAAAATTTAAAATAAATTTACGTGATGCGGTAAAGCATCTGGTAGAATTAGACAAGTTATTTTAGTCGTTCAATGCCACATAATACTCTTTTGAGTCGTCCAGTAGCAGCGAAAAAGTCACAAAGGTTTTCACGGTGACTCACTCCCACTGTTCACCTTCCCATTACAGCGAAGTCTTTTGCAATCGGGGCTTTTATAACGGTCAAAAAATCTAATTGATAAGCACAAATAATAGGATAATTTTCCCGAGCTTTATGCCAATGAGCCAGACTCTAATCAAAGGTCATCCTTGGTGCCGTGACGCGTCGCCCGAGGTACGGAGGTACTCAAAATTCAGAAACTCTTCCCCCTCTCCCGAATGGATTTCTCGCGATTTCGCGGATATTCCACACTTGTACAACTTTGATCACCAGTTCGGGCCTCCGTGGACAAACTACGTTACAATACTTCCACCAGAATTATAAACTGTACCTTAACAGAAATTGGGATGTCTCGAATGATAAAGATAGGGAGAAAGGAACTTTTTCCAACATGTCCCAATCAAACGACAACTGGACACCGATCAGGGTGTGTACCCAATGTGAATAGGCAACAGTGTAGTCGCATGCTATCTAAATTTTACCTTATACAAAGCTAGAGACTGATTAATGCTAATCTATTACCTAAATTATAAACATGCAATAGTACAGCAGGATCTTTAAATTGAAGAACTCTGGGAAGAGCTCAAAGACTCAATGCGTGCGTTATTTGCACGCTCATTTTCCTTAATGCGAGTTAGAGCCTAAACCCATTGAAAGCAAATATTTCATTACAAATTTAATTTTAGGTCAATTCCCTGGCACAACAAACCAATACGAAGAGACACTGAAGGAGATAAATTTAGCGAGGCACACTGAAAGGACATCCAAATTACCCGAATAGGAGTCTTGAAAATGAATCTGGAGAAGGGTCACTAAAGGAGTAAAAACTAGATGCGGCAGCCATGACTTTACTGAGCATACGAGCACAATAGCAGAGATCAATAAAGAACACTAAGTATGTAGTGCAGCCGGCACAGTTCGCCCCCAATGGCGTTGCGGTGGGAGCCCGGAGTTAAGAAACGGGCCAGCGCGGTAACCCTCTGCACTCCTCCAGCTGGAAACCAAGATGTCTGAGCCAATACACGCACATCTGAAAGAAAATATAATTGTAATTGTAAATTCAACTACTTTGCAGGGAAACTAAATTTTATACTGAAGCGGCTCACAAAACTTTAGGAAAAGATTCAAGATTACTTTATTTTGCGAGCTTGCCGCAGCTAAACAAAATTAGCCCAAAACAACAACAAACATCGGCATCTTAGGATGCTTTATTTCCAATCAAGCCTGATACATATGATCTTAAGCA
>JACJUY010000370.1:168819-238528 GCA_014220935.1 Platorchestia sp. MABIK
CAGTGCCGGGATACGAACCCGGGCCTCCAACATGCAAGGCCGATCCCTTAACCACTGTACCACTGCGAGCACAAACAATGGCATTTAGCCAACCTGCTAGACTGGCAGCGAGGCTACAAAAGAGCTTAAGCTTATTTGAGCCTAAAGTTCATGGTTATATACTCGGATGACTCAGACAAAAATTAATTTGTAATATCCGTTCGCACTGGCAATTATCAAAAATTATCGAAGCACTGAGATGGAAAGTGAACACCGCACTGAAATTGCTTCCCAACTCACCTCAAAGGACGTGCTTAGAAGGCCGTTCATCCGTGCAGTAGAGCTCAAGAGACGCGCGTCGCCCGAGGAATGCCGCCGAGCCGTCTCAACGCCTTCACCGTGTGAGGCGAGGACAGAAAGGCGCGGAGTCGCTGCTGGAACTTCGCCATGCCGCGTCAGGCCACGAGAGCGCAGAGCTGCCCCGGCTCCAATCTTCGGCTTGGAGCTTCACGAAGAGCTTACATTTTTATAAATAAGTTCATCCCTTCAAAATCGTTGACGTCACATTTTTCGTTGAATTATAAACAAAGTAGAATTCATGTAGAAAGGTCTTAAATTAAGGTCCCAGGGCGATGACGATGCTGATGTCCCGAAAACCAAGGAGTGCTGATGGAGCCTCTTTCCTGAGGACCGAGTGCTGAAGCCTGCAGAGTCTGGTATTCTTTGGTGGAGTTCGTTTGCGTTCTTAATCTGCAGGTGACTCGATAAGAAGAACGGTGAAATCAAGAACAAATGTTTCAGAGTTAGGCTTGTTGGTACACAAGCCCAGCACAGGTGTTTACTCTTTCCACAGTGCGGTTTAATTATTTTAGTGAAATGAAATTAGCTTAGAAATTGTCATCAAAATTAAACTCATAATTTGCCTATGGCTCGTTTTATTCTACAAGGAGAGTCTGCGTACATGACGTGTAGAAAAACATGACATAGTGCAGCTAATTTTGCATGAAGTACGTTAAATTTAGCTGCAAGTGTGAGCATATTTTTTAATTTGTTGTTGGGACGTAAATTAAAAACAAAGCAGATGAAGGAGACTTCACACCAGATGCATCAGAGTACACCGAGTCAAAACTGATGGATTGTTTTTGCATTTGAGCAGTGAACATCACTGATGGTGATACATTGGCCTCAAAAGTTCCATGCCAAGTCCAAGCTGTACAAACTGTAGGCTCCAGCGAGCGCCAAGAGAACTGGATCCATTTTTTCTTGGAAAATTCTTCGAATGAAGTTTAAACTTGTGAAGCTCATAGATTCGCACAAAACACTAACAAAACCTAAGCCAAAACAAAACTAAGCCATTCCTAAGCCTAAACTCCTATGTCAATGTAAGTAGAAATTATTCTTCATCAATGAATTGAAGTCTTCTTTTTGATACTCGAATTTATAAAAAAAACAACATCGGCATCTACGGATGCTTTATTTCCAATTGAAGCATGATACATCTCACCTTTTACATTGGTTTTTCAAATGCCTTAGAAAAAAACTAACACCAGGACGCCATGACGCTTTCCCCCGGTCAAAGACCGGTACCCATTTCAGACACCTGGGTAGAGAGGGGTATTGTGCTTAGAATTTTTCTCCTATACCCAACAGAGAAAATCTCCACCAGCGCCGAGACTCGAACCCGGGTCTCCCCGCACGGAGTCAGGTCCTATACACACACGGCTATGGCGAGCACATATGCCTTCGCAAACTTTGAAAACTGGAACTATGAGAATTTACTTTCAAAGTTTTGCTCTCATTCTTATGTTCGCCATTGACATAGCTATTTTGATCTCTATGTATGTGTGTTTACTGCCGAAGAATCTTTATGAATCGAAGAATCGAAGAATCCCAAGTTGAGCTTTATATAAATCAATTTCATTGACAATGAAGTGTTTTTCTAACTTTTCTTTTCTCTTTCTCCCAGGTTTTAGAACGTTGAGAGTGTTGTTTTTCTCTATGGAAAACCTTTATTATAGTTAGGAAAGCTTAAACTAACTCAAAATTTAAAATATAATCTGTGAGGTGCAGTTTCGCTACTTGCCAGTGATTTTCCTTTTGTGGTGCTAAAACATGTTCACTTATTATGCCTAAGCAGTCGCTGATAATTTGAGGAATTATCATAGCTTTGTGAAGCTCTCCTCAGTTAGAGCACTTCATCTCAAAACTTTAGCTGTTCTCAATATTGTGCGGTCCTGAGCAAACGAGGCAGCGATTAGTACTGGTGTAGCCTTCAGTTGAGTGGCTAAAACGTTGATACTTGAAACATTGTAGTTGTATTAGTTATAAGGCCGAACATGGAATCTAATTTGCCTTGTCCAAATTTAACCCTTGAAGACAGCTCCCTTTCTAAAAATAACATTCAAGTATAGAAACCGATGGTACACACGCCGTTGTTTTAGCTGGCGCATTAATCGCTTCATGCATATCTGTTGCACATTTTCTTCCCTCTGAACATGGTATTTCAACGACTCGAAGTATATTTCGACTGGGGATAACTACGAGCTAAAATTTCACACCTTTGGGTGAGAGCATGAGAGCGACCATGGACTAAGTTAGGTGACTTGTAGTAGTTTCTCCAATCCATTTTGATTTCTTATGCCAATTTAAGCGCAAAGATTGCTTTCCTAAGGCTGGTTCTCACATCTTTGCGACATATTGAGGACGAGAACTGAACAGCAGCAAGAAAAGGGCACAGTAAAACATGTTGATGTAAGAATTTCTCGATCTAACACGAGCGTCAGCAGGACGGACAAGGGTAACTTGTTTATCTAAAATATTCTCGACTACGGGAAAAGTTTCATGAAGGGCTGTCAATCTACTTTGTGTTCCTTGTTTGGGATCAATACGAGCCTTCTTTCTTGTTTCTGGCTCGATTTCATTTTCAGATATTTGCCGCTTCCGGCTGTTTTACAGAAAATAAATAGATAAGAAAGTTAATTTTCAATGAAGTTTATACAAAAATCAGCATTGTTTATAAACTTATTTGTATAGTAGATTGAGAGAAAAACACGAAAATGCATTCCCATGATCAAATTATTAACAGCGGCACATTGATGCAAAAAACTTCTGGCAATAACCAGTGTAAAAAAACCACAATCTCCATGACGTTTGAGCTTTGGCTTCTGGTATATCAGGAAATAATGTTGAAGTAATAAAGGAGAAGAATAAATAATTCCATGTTCAAAACTAGAAGGTCTACATGACAAAAATTTGAAACTATCTTCCCGTGCATATGTATTAATATGGAACCAAGTAACTAGCTCAAAGGACGTGTTTGAACTTACTCGACAAACTGATGATATTTATTACAAAAATAGTACTGGCGGAGGAAAAGGAATGAAAACAGCTTATTTCCACTAAAGACGAATCAAAAAAGTGTTCACAACATTGTATATTAAATAATCCTTAACTCAGATGCTTTTAATTTACACTAAAACCATAAAGTTATTTTATCAGCCATGTCAAGGGTTGAAAAACTATTGAGGGAAACATAAGAAGTGTTCCCTTGGTTAGATTTTAAGAGCTCGTAAATACCGCTCACAAACGGAACCATGGTGAACATCAGTAAGAACACCAAAGGGAAAATAGTTTATAGTTACACTGAAAGATTCCCCGAGCGACTTTGCGTTGATGACCAATGTTGTTGAAGTATGGTGAATGGAAATAACTTGGTGTCAGCGTTTCCTTATATCTGGTTGATAATTTACATTTCATTTGGGAAATATTGGCACATAGTGAAGCATGAGCTTAACAGTAAGAATGAAGGAAGCGATGACATGTTGTTTGCTAATCGCATATCTACTTAGGTATGGAACTAGGAGCCAGTACGGAAATCGCTGGTACAGCAGTTTTGCGTTAACTTCTGGGCGTCTGTAAAAAACACTTGATGGCGCACAAATTTGTACGCCATTACGTGTTGCTACGTTTTCAAGATCACATCACATACGCACACTACCACAACTTCGGATCAAACAATCTGAACAATATAGAGTAATGAGCGAAGGTATTCAGTATGTGGGAGAAAGAGAGAAAGAAAGAAAGAAAACACTAATTTCGAAAAAAGTTGATACATGAGATGCATTACAACATTTTTTATTTTAAAAAATTTCTTAATATTAAACGTCCTTAATTGATAGACACACGTACCATACGAGGCGTACTAATAGAAAAACCATACCAGGTGTGCTAATAGACAAACCATACGAGGTGTGCTAGTAGACAAACCACACGAGGCGTACTAATAGATAAACCATACGAGGTGTGCTAATAGATTAACCATGTCAGGGGCCAATTAAATTAGGGTTCATGGGTGAGGAATTTTTCTTGATAAGGAGTCCAGCCGAGTTTATTTAGGAGAAGGGTTGAATGATCGCTCCTCTTCAAACTACCTTTGCATACCACATCGGTTTCAAAATTCTTACATTTTTGTAAATCTCTTTAAAGAGATTGAGGTACGTCTCTCTATACTAGGCTGCAATAGTCATAACTCAATAACACTAAAGATTGGTTCGCTAATAATCTAGATTTTTCGTCGAGCATACCTTTGATACAACGAAAAATCATTAAGGTTCCTTAAATTCTGTTGCATGCTTTCTCCAGGTGAGATTTAAACATGTTTTGATTGAACAAAAAACCTAAATTTTTCACTTTTTATAATTGCTTCATTTTATCATTTCTCGCCAGCAAATGAAGATTTGGCTAGTTTCTAATTGTTAATGGAAATGGCTAATCGTTAATTTTGATTTTTTTCCAAAACGATGCTCATATCATTGTTCCAGCAGATCTCCACTTCTCCGGTGAGATGCACAGCATTCGCTCAGATTTCATCGACGATGCTTACTTGGTGTGCCAGCAACTTTTTGCGATACTGTGCAAATTGACAGTTGTTCATATTTTTCAAACAAGTTATTAATTCTGAAATATTCCTTAGTTTTTGTGTAAGAGACGTATATTTTTAACTCCTGGTACATCTCAATTCTTTCATTCGCGAGGTAAAGATGTTAATGATCTAATAATGTTAGTGCGTTTTATATACCTGTTACGACATCAACAAATGAATCGAATTGTCATTATTCTTATCAGGAGTAACTAATACTTGATTTCAGAGCCATTACACTTTTGATACGTTTGCAATCAAGTCCAGATATTCCATAATCTTATTCCTATGTACACAGCGAATAAAACTTTTGATGGTTGATTTATGACTGAAATGTACCGTTAATCCTGGAGAGTTGGTCTAACATCAACCTTGTTATCAGCGCCTCCGGCTTAGGAAATTCATGTCGAGGAAGATTTCGATAACAGCATCCTGTGACCATCGGGATTTCTTGCCTAAATATAACCTTTGCAAGAAGATCATGGGGATATTTTTACCATATTTAGCACAAGTAGTTCGCTTGGGTTCTCCAGTGCTCTCAGTGAACGACGTGAGGGTTGCTGTGTAGGTGTCAGCGCGGTCGTAGATCGTCGGGTTAACATTTAACGACTGGATTTTTATAGCTTCCAAGAGCTGATGAAGGCTTCAAATTTTTATACAATGATTTTACACGAATAGATAAACCACACGAGGTGTACTAATAGATAAACTATACGAGGCGTACTAATAGGCAAACTATACGAGGTGTGCTAATAGATTTACAATGTCAGGGGCCAATTAAATTAAAATATCATCTCTGCAGTCTGCATTCTTCAACATGTACTGCAACATCAAATTATTGTTGTTGAGACGCAACAAGATGTGCTTCTTCTACTCTTAAATTCTTCCTTTGTTTTAGGGATGTCAATACTCTGTGGATGTTTCTCAATTTGGTTGTTTCTCAATTTGCCAACCCATGCAGGGCTCTTCACAGGTTCACATTCAATTCTTGGTATGGAACGACGTGGAGCAACTCTTGATTGACCTTTATCAGCCCTCATATGCATTTTCGTAGGATCACCTGTTAAATTCTTCATGGTTTGGTGACATCTACTCATAAGTTTGGCTATTTCTACTGAAGTCATACCTTTTCTCAATTCAGAGGTAGTGATACCTCTTTTAGAATTGGTCAAAGTACATTTGCGACACATATCAAGCACTCATTAGAGCTCCTCGTTGTTAATTTAGCACACATGGAACACCGTGACTCAAGCATGCATGGCGTCAGTGCGGTTACATTGCACTTATCTGGGCGACTTTTACACAGCATGCGCCAGTCTGAAGTGTCAAGATCCTCTACACATTTCAAGTGAATGCATTGATTGTTTTTTAACATAATTTTGAAAAGGTTATCCCGCCAATAAAATATTTTGACACGCTTTTTAGTTACGTTTCATCACAAAATAAATGAGGTAATTCTTGGAGCGGAATTGAAAACTCGAAACTGAACTTATTTCGGGAACGATTCTTGAGAAAAAGGAGAGTAAAAAGAGCAATTTAACACTAAAATATTATAACCAGTCCTCTATTACGTGTGATAATAATATTTTAGCGTTAAATTGCTGTTGTGTAATTAATACTTATTTAATGCTAAAATATGAGAGGAATTTAGTGCTAAAATATTATTATCACATGCGATAGAGGGCTGGTGAACTGTGACCAAGGATCTCCTTCTAAACGGGACGTGCATTTTGTGATAACGGCAAATGGAAGTGTAAGTTGGATATTTTAAGTAGATGTATTTAAATAAAGTCTTACAAATCAGTAAGCTGAGTGATTACGGTACTAGAAGAAATGCTATGTACTTTTACATTTCATTCCACATCTCTTGTGTGAGTTGTGTCTAACATGAGTTGTCTCAGCTCAACTGAATTCAGCTAATCTTCTTTTATGAGTTTTCCCGACTGTTCACCGACCTTAAACCTTTTCCTCATCTGTCACCAAGCCAAGCCCAAGCAATGATTATTTCATTTCTTAACTTTTTGACACAGTCCAAAACTAAGTGGGGTTCTGCCACTGCTGGTTTTATTGTGAACGCAAGAATGAAATTGGTGAGCACTTCCACGAAGGATGATAGAAGCAACAAGCACTTTTGTATCTTGTTACGCGCATCAGTGAGAGGTTCCTAATAAAAATTTGATGAACACATTTGTAAGAACTTTCCTCAAAGGTAGCAATATACCGTACATCATCATGCAGGCGGCTGTTATGTATAGAGATGTGCGAGGCATCAGATGCTGGCGCGAAATGGTACTGTCAGTGACAAATAAAGGTACGCTTATCGTTGTCAGTCCCAGCTCGTGAACCGGAGCCAGCTGGAGAACGGATGTACACTTTATCGTAGTTCTCAGAAAAGGTAAATCTGAACTTTCGTTGAGATGTTTAAGTCCCTTTGTATCTGGCTCAAGGGGTGTAATGATATTATAGAAGTATTCAAATCCTGATCGACTTTATTAACTAGATTCAATGCCCTTGTATTTTTGAAGGTAAGAGTAAGTACCTATGTATAAGCACCTGTTGTTGTGAAAAAAAATTTTTAAAGCCATATCCGATGAACTCAAACTTTTCTTTTGTGATACACCTTTAGTACTTGGCCTGTGAGCATCTTCAGTGATTTAATGGATGAATTTTTTAGAACATGACGGTTGTAGATAGCCTAACGTAATGCGAGAATGTATTTAATCATTCTCAACTATTTTTTCCAATTTTCAGCTTTATGAAACAGTTCAAATTCATCTCGTGTTAAATTAAGATGAAATTCTGTCAACATTTTTTTCACTTAACAATGTTAGAAAATATGAAACTCTTTTATTTTCATTCCAATCGTGTTGCCAGATGTTCAAGAGTTATCTTACATTTATGGGCTTTTGATGCGCTTGTGTTTATGAATGTAGGGGTTCAAATATGCTGCAGTTGGTGTTCCAGTTTCAATTCTGCATTGAACAATCCATGGAAGAGCATAATATCTTTTATATTTATCAGTAGAAATTTCAGGTCAACATTTTTTTTAGCTCTTTGATGTGCAAATAACACTCTACGTCAGTACCAATGTTATTCGTTCCCATGTTTGGTGAGAGGCGTCGTGTACTACGGTCAAATAAACAGAAATTTTTTATGCTAATATAACTCGTGGACTCGTCGAGCGCTGCTTGAATAATTTACGTGTTGGAACATTTTATTCCACCCATATTGATACCTGCCAAAACTCTAAGTTCAGTAGGACTTCCTTATGATCCAAATAAAACAGCGTTTCCTTCATTGTGTTCGAGGAAACCTATCTTTGTGTTTGGAATTTTACCTGAAGCAACACTTGTACCTGTATTGTTCCTTAAACTACGAATACTGAGTCCTTTTTTGATTAAAAGTGTACATGTTTTTTGATGTACGTGTTTAAAAAAATCGACGGCGCATGAATTTGTGAGGTTTTTAAATGAGCTCATTTCAAAACTGGTGATACGAAATTGGTTTAATCAATTCATCAGATTTTGATGTTCTATCACACACGAAAAATAAAAAAAATTGCTAACAGACTATGCCTCATTACCGCAGACTTTCATATCCCCAAAGTTGCAATCACCATCCCGAGGACCGTAAAGTTGTTGTTCATGTCACAGAATGATCATTAGAATCGTTGGACCATGAAATTGTTGTAGGCCTACATGTCATAAAATGATTATTAGAATCGTCATCACGACAATTTTCCTCGCAACATTTCCAAGATTTGGTGAAACTCAAGATGAAAGTCCAAGAACCACTCTGGAAGCGCTCTCGAGCTCCCCAAGCTGGGAGAGCAGTGAAGTAATGCCAGATTCTGCCCCCACGACGCCCACACCACCGACACCGTCACGGCCACGGTCGCGGTCACGGTTGGAGCGCCCGGAGTGCAAGGGCGTGCTTCCGTGCTCCGGGGGCGGCGGGCAGCCATCAGATCCGAGTAAGTGGCGTGATTGAGTTATTTACCACGTTCACCGCGTAATGATGTACATGTGCACCATTCGGGAATTTGTGCAATCACGTGCCAGTATAAATGAATGACATTTCTTTTGCTTCATGACCTCTTTAAGAAATAACTGTTTTCGAACCAGGGGAAATGTATAGTGGAATTGCATCTTTCATTTTTCTTGGGAAGGATAAAAATGTATCCGAGCATTCAAGTCGATTTCCCTATTCTGCTACTTAAAATTACAACCTAACTAAACCAACCGTTTACAGCCTGTATGAAACGCGGTGAACGTGTTAATAGATGAGGGAGAGCTCTCATTAGAACAAAATCAGAGCGAAAGAATGTCAGCACAATTGATTGAATTTGACGTCGCTGTAATTCAAAAATTTGGGCTCGCCGACGACTGGCTGCATCAGCTCTCATTGAGACGAAACAGAAATCAAGACTTCGAAATTTGTTCATGATGTTGATGGAGCTCGTAATTCAGGCGTGAAAATAATACAGCCAGGTGATCGTTCATGGGGATCTTTGTAATTATAGTTGTTTTAAAAATTCAAGGCAAAATAACAAGAACTACGCTGTTGAGATAGTTTTATTTTAAATCAAAGAATTAATTGAACGTAAGTTCATAATAAAGTCATTCAAAGGAAGAATGTTCTTGCAAGCCAAAATGAAACCTGATAGATAACCTGAACTTATCTCTAGTCTATAATATCAAGGTAGAAAATGAGTGAATTTCACTGCAGTACCGACCGACTGCTAAACTAATCAACGTATGCCATTAGGCGGTCGCAAATGCTACATTGGAAATTGCAATTTTGCTCGTGGTCTTCCACCCAGCCTTAGTGAAGAAGTCTCCTAAAGCAAATATCATTGAAGCATTGGTGTAATTTTAAGGGTCTTTTCATTAAAGACGTTTCCTAAACCAAACACCAGTTGGTGTAATTTTTAATTGTATTATATTATAAGTGAGACATTCACTCAGTAAGGGCTATTTTGATGAGCTTTCTAATCTGCATGATAAAATTCAAGCTAGAAAATTCCTCGTTAATATTCCGCCCAAAATCTTCCGAAAGTACACCTTCGTAACTTTAAATATCCAAACTGCTTCATTTCTTATGAATCATTAATAGTGTTGGAACATCATACATCACACAAATAACCATGGGAATGAATTTTCCGTTAATCAATTCTTTTATCTCTTCAATCTTCATGATCAACCAAATATAACTGGTAGGAACACAACACACTACATCTCAACGGCCCCAAACTTCCCTGACTGTATGCGTTTACATGAAATTTTCAGACCGAGTCTTGAAGATGTCATTTCTGACCTCGTGTGGCAAAGACTGGACGAGGAATTTCTTGGGCCACAAGATCGTGGGGGCGCTGTCCCTGGCGGTGGACGCGGTCAACAACGGCAACCTCCTGCCTGATAATTACTCTCTCGTGTACGAGGTACGTGCATTCTGGTGTGAGAGGTACGTGCATTACAGTATGCGAGGTGCGTGCGTTCTAGTAAACGAGGTACGTGCATTCTAGAATGTGAAGTGTGCGCGTTCTGGTGCACTATAGGTACCTGCAGTCTGGTATACGAGGTACGTGCAGTCTGGTGTTCGAGGTACGTGCATTTTGATGTATGATGGGCGTGCATCTGCTGACTGCACTGGGGAAAGAAATAAATCTATTTTCATTTTAAAGCCACTTAATAAGGCAAATTTTTATTTTTTTTCCGTTGTAGCCGTGAGATTGTAAACTTTGTGCATAAGCTTTCGCAATGAGAAGTCATGCCTAACCTATACATCATTTTTCTATGAAGAGCTCATGTATAAGAGTCCTCATTTTGAGGTAAAATAAGAATAGAAAAACTCAACATTCGCCGGTTGAAGTTGCATTAGCATTCCTCGTGCAGCATCATGAAGTGTCCTGCTGGCTACACCATAGACGGGCCTTTACACAGCTTCTGGATTGCTCCTAAATACAGAGCTCCTGATAGTGTCTTAATGCGTGGGTTTTGGATGGTTCATTGATACATGACTCTTTAATACAAAACTCCTCGATAGCTCCTTGAAGCAGAGCCTCTGAATAGCTAGCCTCTTCAATCTCTAACATACCTGGATATATCCTGAAGACGTAATTCCTGGATGACTCAATTATACCTCCTGGATAGTATTATACATACCTCCTGAATTTCATGACACTAGTGCCTGAACTACTGTTGTTTACTTTAAAACTGGATATAGGCAACATTGAGAATTTACTGAAGTGTGACAAGATACATAGCTCATCAACGCTAAATAATTCAAAAAACAGAAAACGTTTTTGACGCACCATCTGCCTAAATTTTTTGACGAAAGTTCTTTGGCGTGGAAGTTTTATGTATAATGCAGCAATAAAAATTTTGTATTGCATGACCATATCAATTTTTGGAGCAGTATGGAAATATTTAACAGTCAAGTGTTTGATTGCTATATTTTTCAAGACATTGCGCTCTTTCTCTCTCGTAAGTATTTTCCTCACTCAGCAATCGAATCACTTTTCAAGCCGCACACGCTCATTGAAGATAGGAATGCTGGTTCAAAGTGGATGTTTATTTCTGCAGCACTATATCGAATTTTTCCTTGCTACTGTACGAGGTGATTCGATGAGGAAACCACTCACTTAACGAGCTGTGTATCATTAATGAAGAATGGTTATCTTCATGCACGTTCAACAGGTTCATTACATTGTTTTTTTTGTTTGTTCAACAGGTTCAAAATACATTTTTTTGTGTGTTCACCAGGTTCAAAATACATTTTTTTGTATGTTCAACAGGTTCAAAATACAGTTTTTGTATGTTCAACAGGTTCAAAAATACATGTTTTTGCATGTTCAACAGGTTCAAAATGCAGTTTTTTGTATGTTCAACAGGTTCAATGTACAGTTTTTTGTATGTTCAACAGGTTCAAAAATACAGGTTTTTGTATGTTCGACAGATTCAAAATACAGTTTATTGTATGTTCAACAGGTTCAGAATACAGTTTTTTGTATGTTCAACAGGTCCAAAATAAAGTTTTTTGTATGCTCAACAGGTTCAAAAATACAGGTTTTTGTATGTTCAACAGGTCCAAAATAAAGTTTTTGTATGCTCAACAGGTTCCAAAATACAGGTTTTTGTATGTTCAACAAGATTAAAAAGACAGATTTTGTATGTTGAACAGGCACAACAATGCAGATTTTTTCCATATTCAACAGGTTCAACCATACATGTTTTGTATGAGGTTCAACCATACATATTTTTGTATGAGGTTCAACCATACATGTTTTCGTATGTTCAACAGTTTCAACCATACATGTTTTGGATGCTCAACAGGTTCACAACACGCAAAATGCGCTGCTGGAGAGTGTCGGTCAGGTGTGCCGAGACTCCCAGTCAAGCGTGAGCGTTTTCGTTGGTCCTGAACAAACGTGCGATACTGAGGCGACCATCGCTGCCGCGGCGAAGAAGCCTCTGTTGTCGTACGTGAGTAATGTCAGCTACAGTCAGCTAAATCGGTGCCTGGTTAAAATTAGCGTCTATACATTTTGCAGTATTTTTGGTGTTATTCTTTAGCCATTCTGTTCCTCTCAACTGATGATCTGTATTTTGCTAAATACAGTGAGTGTCAATCATAAACAGATTGCATCCACTTTTTTCCCCGAGTAGAACGGAACGAAAAATAACGATGACTGAAAGTGACGTTCCATTTGAAATACAATTTAACGATTCTTTAGAGCTTCAAGCGAAGTAAAAAGCCAACAGCCTCATAGAAGTGTAAAAACTTGTAAGTAGCCTAGTCACAAAATAAATATACATTGAAAGCCTGCAGGGTAGATAAGTTACAAAATATTGGAAACCTTTAGGACAGCCAAATCCCAAAATATCAAAAACTTGTAGGATACCAAGTCACAAAATATTCAAAAACTCATTGGTTTGCCATCTCACAAAATATCAATCACGGATAGAGTTTTTGCTCTTCGGTCATTTTCATTACTCTGATTGAGGTTCATAATTTGAGTAAGATATTAAAATGTACTGAGTACTTCAAGATTACTATTGTCCGTCAGTCCCCCAATATATCATTTTACTCTGACCTCGCAAGTGTTGCATCGTGAGAGTGTGTTCTATCAGATCAACAATATATTCATTAATACTAAGCTATTGATGAATTGGGGACGACTTTTTTATTTAAATTCCTTAGTAAAGGCACAGGCAAAATACCACGAGGCAATCTTTTTTTTTGTGTTTGTCGAGCACACGTAAATGTAATAAATGTAAACATCTACAATTTCAAAATGACTTTTATACACAGTGCAAAACATAGAGTAATATTTGTCACGACTTAACATTTTTGGTTCGAAATAAATTCTAAAAATCATGCCATTAATGTGAATTGAAATTTCACCTCATCTTGCTGTAACACCCAATTTTTGTTACTAATCATTTTTTGTAGTCGGTTTTATTAACAGCCAAACGGTTAGCAAAACTACTTCCTAATAAGTGTTTACTCATTACAAATTGTACTACTATCGCTCGTACCAATATTGCTGGCAGTAAAAATAACGATATTTTTTTGTCCTGACAACCAGGCTTGTCATAATGGAAACAGCAGCCAAGCTGATGGTAACGCCACACAAACTTTCAACTACAACACCTTTGTCAGGTTCAACCCAGCGGAAAAAACGGTGAGCTTTGGTTGTATTTTGAAACTGTTCACGTCGTCGTTCACAGTTTGCAGCGTAAGCTCTACTACGCAAACTGGGTTACGCTAAATACTGTACTACACGCTTTCAGCTCATAGTAGCCACGGCGACTGAAAATAACTTATGCTACTATATATCTGTACCGCTGAAACAAAATAAATTGATTGAAAGTTTGACTCCTATTTCTGAAAAAAGGAGCGGGCTTCACTTTGATGCTTGAGCTTCCAAACACGTGCGTCACTCAGGTATAAAAAATCAAGCCTGGAAAGGGAATATCATCTTAATAGTAGGTGTGAACTGGAATGGATTTAATGTAGCTTGGATATAATATCATCTACTATAATAATTAGAACAACAAGAATTTTTGAATCGCTGTATTGAAGTCGAATTCTTTGGGTTTCAACCCATCATGAGGAAAAAACAATGGTCGTATGTGTAAATGTTTTGATATGAGTAAAACCTGCACTTCAATAAAAAATTACGGGTTTTCCTACAAGTTCAACGTTTTTCACGAGAATTATTTTCTACTTCATTTTGTTTCTCCCACTGACTTGAAAGATAACACGTTTTGCCTCGCCACAGGTGCTGCATAACGTCGTAAGCCTGCTCCTCAAACAGGAATGGTTCTACTTTCGTATTGTCTACAGTCGAGACATGAAGAACAAGGCTGAGAGACTAAACGACCTGGCCAAAAACTCTCCCTTCAAGCCCCTCCCGATGAAGCAGGTGGACGGGATGCTGCAGATCCACGAAATGCTTCGCGAAACCAAACACAATACGCGAAGTGAGTGTGAAGTTCTTCGTAATTCTGAAGGCAACATGTCTCATGGAAAGCTGAGTGATATGAAATTTTACTTGAAACAATTTTCAAGATTCTGGATTAAATACGTAGGAAATATTTGTTCGATAACAGAAACAGCTTCAATTAGACATTTGGTGCTAGGCCTTACGGTTTTATTAAAAGTTAGTTGGTTTAGCTTTTAAATTGTTTCAGCACCTGAGCTGAGATATTTACGAGTGAGTCATTATATGCAGCAACGCTTTTCTTAGTTTTTTTTCGTGCAGACATCATATTGTCACTCAACTTTTTTAGGTTATGGTTTTCTTCTGAGAAATGATTTTCCAGCTTAAACGAGGTAATCGATCTCTGACTTTCTGCTTTTGAATTAACTGAAAAGATACTGTGCCCGATCGAGTTAGAAACGAGGACCAAGCCTCAATGTTTCTCCTTTAATGCCATCCCAAGCTTTTGTGCAATGTTTTTACTAGTTCTTTATTTAAGTTACACCAAAATTCACACATGAAGGAAATCTTTTGCTTCAGCCGTTGCTCACATATATTTGTTAATCACAATGCGTTTCTATCAACTGCCGCAAAAAGATACGTATGTCTAAACGCAATTAATGAGGAAATGACCCAATTAATGATGTTGCAGGTTCTAATTAGTTTGATGTATAGCTGCCAGCATAAATTATTTACTAGCATTTAACGAAACTGTTACGTGCTCTCAAGAATAGCTCGTTTCAAATGTTTATTGCTCTCTTAGCAATTATTGTCTTGCAAGGATATTGAATTAAAATCTGTATAAATTCCCTTTTCATTAAGAACCCTACCTCATACGGTCGACCACTTTTAATTTGTAATTTACAGCACAAGTTCACTCTATACACAGTAAGAACCCGCCCTAATTCGATTGATTACCCATTTCTGTGCTACGTACCTTTGCGAACTTCACGTCACGAAAACCCTCTTGCGTGCTTTTGAGATTCACGTCAGTCTTATCCTCAATATACCCAGCCTCAGCGCACACAGTAAGCACAACTGAATGGCTTCTCAGAGGGAAGCAACTATTGTATCTATGGGGATTAGCGCTCCCAGGGGGAAGATGTGAGGTTCCGAGTTAAGAGTTGGGTAAACCTTCTTTTTGTTGAAATGAAATGTCCTTGGTAATGTTATTAACCTTTTTTTTCGGTTCACTGCTGTCCCATATTTCAGCATTAACTACTTTGTTCTTCAACTTTTATCCTGCTTCATGGATATCTTTCATAACTTACTATGTCTATGCACCTTGTGCGTAAATTCCTTATTCCCTTGGTGCCTTATTCCTTCCTCGGTTAGGGATGTTCAAACTAAGATCTAATCTAATCTGAGCACCCCTGTATCTTCATGGCACCCAGTATACGTGCTGCTGGCGCACCGGGGCGAAGTGAGCAACTTCTTGATAGCGATGACCCTGCAAGGTATGCTGAAGTCCCAGCTCTATCTCATAGTTTTCCTCGAGTCCGAAGAGCATCATGCCAAGGATTGGATCACGTACATCTGGGGTATGCGCATCGCTTTCGATTATTATGATCTATTATTTCTATTTGACATACTTTGTTTTTTCTTCTCATGGTAAATTTTTTACTTTGACTTTGATCTTTTATTTCGCAGACATAATGATCTTTTGAACTGTCGACGGAGCTGGACTTCGACACGTTTACTTAGTGAAGATGATTATTTTCCGCGGAATTTGTTTCTTCATTTTTAAGTTTCTGATAAAAATGCCACAAAAGCAAACCACTGACTTGTTCAGATTGCCATTACAGCGATGGATCAGAGAGACATCGCATTCATGCCTCATAAATATTGACAATGGGGGTTAGTTTTGACGCACCATTTATCTCCTACATTTTTGGGGGCGTTCGTTGCAGCGTATGTGAGACTTAGTTTGCGCTATGAACTTGGTTCAAGTTTAACATTTTGAGTAAAAGCTTGGTAATATTGTTAGCAAGTTTTTGAGACGGAGTATTTTTAATGGTGATAGTTAATGAGTTAAATAATTTTCGGAAGTTGATGTTTTTCTAAATTAATGTTTCTTTATGATTAAATTTTACTGGGGTGGAAGGCCAGATGCAAGGTTTTAGAAATGTGACGCATTGATAATGCGACACAAAAATTGGACTATATATAAATAAACAATAGTATAAAAGGGTTAACATTGTATCTAAAACCCACAAATGTTCAATAAATGTTTAATAAATACCACGTTTAATAAATACGTAAACCAAAGTTTACAACACATTTCAAGGCATTCATACATTGATTCTTCGTTGCATAGCCGTTATTGTTAATTATGGCTTCGAGATGTTCAGAATAGTTCACTACCAGCCTTTTACAAGTTTCAAGTGTAATCTTATTCCATTCTTCAACGCAAATTTCTTTGAGTTCAGTGACGTGAATGGGACCTCTCTTCTGAATCTTGAATATCAATTCCCTCCACAAGTGTTCGACCGGTTTCATATCCGGGGATTGACTTGCCCATTCTAAAATGTTAATTTTCTTCATCCTCAACCATTCCTTGGTTTCGTTTGCAGTATGCTTTGGATCGTTGTCTTGTTGGAGGGTCCATCCACGTTTAAATTTTAACAAACGAGCTGAAGGTAGGAGTTGCTCTTCCGATATTTCACGATATTTCCTTCTATTCATTGTTCCTTCAACGATGTGAAGCTTACCTACACCTACCTCTGATGAGCTGAAACATCCCCACACCATGATTGAGCCACTTCCAAACTGAACAGTGGGTGTAGTGCACTTTGGTTTATCCTCTTCGTTTTGTTGGCTCCAAAAATGGTTTGTGCTGTTTCTCCCAAATAGTTTGATTTTGGTTTCATCTGACCACAATTCTGAGTTTCAAAACGCTGATGGCTTGTTCACATGGTCGTTGGCATACTTCAGCCTGGCCTTGACGTGAGGTTTCTGGAGAAGAGGTGTCCTACGAGGTGTGCGGGAGCGAAGACCTTCACGGCGTAGTGCTCTGCTGATCGTGTGTTTGCAGGCATCGATACCAGATGCCTTGAGATCATTCTTCAATTCTTATCGAGTAGCTTGATGCCTCTGCACTACTGTTCGGATAAATTTTTGAACAGCACGATCGTTAATCTTTCGTGGACGGCCAGTTCAAGGCCTTCTGAGAGCAGCATTCCGGCATTTCCACCTGCCTCTTATGGTTCCAACCGAGGCTATAGAAACACACAGTTGTTCAAATATCTTCCGATATCTCAAACCTTCATTATGGTGCTCCACAAAACGTTCGCGAAGGTCTTGGCTGATGTTCTTTTTCTTACCCATGCTTACGACCTTTCAGAACGTGAGCTGCGGTACCAGTGATACGTTATTGGAGGAGAATGACGAAAGTTCGGTTTTAGAACATCTTCTAACCTAATAATACCCGTTGTGTGATTATTTATATATTTATTTACATATTTGTTTGGTGTCCGCTTCTAAAGAAGCATAGGATGTATATTTATTTGTTTGGTATCCGTTTCGCTTTTGTTTGAGTTTGTGGTATCATGGATACCGAAGTCCTCAGTGTAACATTAAAAGATCGCCTTGACATGCATTGATATGTTTGAAATTTTATCAGGATAAGTTCGGTTAGGGTAGGTTTGGTTAGGTTAGGATAGGAAAGGTTAGGATATGTTGGGTTAAGATAGGTTAGGTAATGTTGACGGAATTTTTTCACGGGTCCACCTAGCTTAACGACGGCATTGTCCGTGGAATTTCCACGGGTCCTGCTACTACCTAATAAAACCCATGGTGTTTTGCATGGAGTCCGCTTCTTCCATTTCTCTGTCACGCTCATAATGATAGTTATAATGACCGTATCTGTGATCCGAGTTTCACCAGTGCACAAGTGCAAGAATATCTTTCATCACGAGTACTGTTAAGATGGATATATTTGTTTGTCATTCACATCTGGAAAATTTGTTCAAGAAAGGTGTTGATCCCGTCATTTTTTACGGGCCGTGCACAGTAGTTCTGGAATTATCTTCAATAACTTTAATGTATAATATCGAGAAAAAAGTCGGGCATTGTATACTTTTCACGCATTTATTATACTTGTTCTTATACATTTTTCTATTAAGTATTTGTAGGTTTTAGATATATTATTAATCTTTTGATACTATTATTTATATATAGTTCAATTTTCGTGATTGTACGTGACGTAGAAAGATGGAGCCTGGTGAATTAATCAAAGTGTTGTATAATTTGCCCCCCACTGTATAAATTGGAAAGATTCTGCTTTCTGAGTAGTTGATACTTTTTTGGCATAAAACTCGAATGCGAAAATGTTTCACAAGAAGGGAATAGTAGCACGGGGAACAGTATTATTTGAAAAATGCAGTTTTTAGGCGAATCTGTTTTCCGTTTCTTGTTTAGTTAATCATGCACCAGTCATCAATGTTGCATGTATGAACTAACAAAATATGTATCATGAGGTTGGTGGAAATCACTCACTACGGACAACGAATTTTGAGTTGATGATAAAATACAAATGCAGAAATTATTGCTCCCCTCCTTGCCGTAAAAAATCATCAGGTCACTGTGAGTATTGACGATGAGCGAGTTTCGATTTTCTGGTAGATTTAAAGAAGCGCAAGATTCTAGATGCTGCGTCAAATTTGCTGTGAGGCAAAGCGGTGGTCCAAGCTGACATTACAGCAATCAATCAACTCTAAATATAAGAGACAAAATCAGGAATAACGATCAAAATGAACAATTAAGACCGCAGCGATTAAGCAATGGAGAGAAAAACCACAAAGCCCTTTGATTAAAGGGAAATTCAGTGCACAAGCTTAGGGTAATCCTATAATAAATGTGTAATTATGAGTTACTTCGATTTTTACTGACGCTGTGCGCAGGTCAGTCCCTGCCTACGGAGCTCAGCCAAGGCCAGCGGCGACGACTGCTGCTGGGGTACAGCAAGGCGCTGCTGATGGTCCGGGGCTCCTACCCCCACGCTAACTTCAACCATATGAGGAAGAACATCATTTGCAGAAACATCCAGCGGCCTTTCTGCCTTTCGTACTCCTCTCCCGATCACCTGGTCAGTGCTCTTCATCCTTACGTTCCTACATCATGGAGCACCTGTAATTTCTCATACATCATTGCATGTGGGCACACCGTTGCTTTAAGTACAAGCTTTGAAATATCCACACAAAAACAAACTATTTCATAGCTATAAGCCATGAGGCCAGCGGATGATATTATAAAGTTACATAGCTGTAAGTTATTACATGTGTAAACAGTGATATATAATGACTCACTTAACTGTTGGAATATTTCCTCATAAAGAAATACAATCGCAAGGCTGTGAATCACGTTATGCATATAATAAGAATTTACACATGTGTAAATAATAAGAATATACATATAATGCATATTCTTATGTATATTCTTATCTTATTATACACATATGTGTGTATAATAAGAATATAATTTACACATGTGTGTATAGTAAGAATATACGTAGAATATAATAAGAATCCAAGGCAAATAAAGAAACCAAGAGCCTTGTTCTAGGATGGCTACCCAAGTTCCATATCAGAGGCGCCAATTACCTAGAGTACGAGTGCAGGAGAAATAACTGTCACACTTGGAGAATGGTCACCAATCAAATGCAGGATGTGTGCTGTCATAGGTCGAAGAAGCAGTTTCCATCTTTCCCAAGGGCAGACGTTTACAAAGACCGTTCTTTAACATTTAAATTATGGAAAATATATTTCATTCAAGAAAGAATATGCGAACGAAAAGAGTCTTGATTTATTTGCTGACAGTGTTCGATACACTCAACTCTCTAATCATGATTGGTGTGCATATTTTCTTTGACACACGTTTGTGTATTTCTATAAGTATTATTTTTAACATTCTTCAAAGTTTAATAGGGACAGTTTAGTATGAACAACACACTCACGCATACGTGAAGTAATCATTTGATTTGAATGGATCAGGAACTGCTCAACGAGTTTCATGACATGCGGTCTTACACCCTCTTTGGCGTGGGAATAATACGGGACTCCGCACACTTTACCTGCACTTACTTGTGTGCTTGTCCGGCATTACCTTTATTCCGTTATGTAAAAAATTCACGTAGCTGTCAGTCGTAGCAGTTCTGCTCCATTACGTACCTCTGCTTGGTTGTTGAAAATTTTAACTGTGCGGCTTGAAGTCCCCCATATTTGTTACCTATTCCATTTGATTTAGAGATCAAAACAAAAATTGACTAAATCTGTGTAATATGAAATATGAATAACAAATAACTTGTTATTAGAGGTGTAGATTATATCTTTCTACTCAACAGCAATAGGTCCGTGAATTTGTACATTTTGACGTCCCACGATATAGATTTAATCACTGTGGTGGATGATATATCTACTGAGTTACAAGTAGCTTGCATTCAAAGCAGAGACCTTTAACTTTCTACAAGACAATGTAGTGATTCGAATGCTGTGCAATGGTATATATGGAGAGTGTTTGTATCAGAGTGTGATGCGTAAAATTTTTAACTTTAACTGTAAAATGTCTTGTGATCCTTTCTGATCTAACCAATGTAATTGAATGCTGTTTTATCTAACGCGATAAAGTTTTCACGCGTCCGAGTTTGTGCACGCGCAAAGTGTGAGTTTGTGTCGGTGTGTGCGGCCAGGCCGTGCCGTACCAGACAGCGGCGTACCTGTACGACGCGGTGGTGGAGTACGCTAAGGCCGTCAGGAGGCTGTACGACAGCATGGGCGGCCGAATATCCGTGCCTGACGTGGCCATGAACGGACCTGAAATCGTCAGCATGATGCGTCACTACACCTACAGAAGTGAGAGAATAACCTAGAGTGCCGTTAGCAGCTTATTACCTATACGCTGGATCTTACCTGAATAATGCAATTGGGTTTGGAATTAAGGTTTGTTTATTATTTTTGCCTAAACTAAATTACAATTTTTGTTGAAGAGGCATTTTTACATGAAAGTTTTTCAGTCGCTTATCAACTGCTGATTGTTGCAATTATTAAAGCCCGTAATGGTTATATATGCCCTATTTTCTAGATTTTTAATATTTTCTTCAAAAAGGAGGATATTGACTTTTTGTATTTTCTCACAGTATTCATACATTATACAGCAATTTCCCGCTAGAAAATACTAAAAAAGGGGTTTAGAAGTTTTCTCTTCATTTGTGAGTTGTTAAAATAAGGGCCCAAATCGGGAATTTCAATGTAACTATGTACACAAATTCTTGAATGTTTAAATGCTTCCAGCGCTTCAAAAATGCGCACTTTGAAGAGTGTCAGGACCGATAGCAACAATTCACGCGCATCACAACGACGCAAAATTTTTATAAAACTCGATCAGCTTCACTTTTGAAAGCGTGGATTGTAAGATTGAAATGAATACCATTGAATTAGCACCCACAATTTTCCCTTCATTTCATCAATGAAAGGATGCGATATGAAAAGAGAGATGATTTAATAAGGCTTCCCCGAATTGATTGAAATCAACACAACCTTTCGAAATAAGTTTCCTGAAAGTCACTGAGCTCTAAAGTTAGTGAACGAACGCTAGCTTTGTTTTTTGTTTTTGTTTTTTACCAAAGATGCTATGAGTCCAAACAGAATATATTATATTTTTAAGCGAGATAACCAGCTTTAAAATCCAAAGAAATAAGAGTCAGCGTCTTTGCCTTCAGAGTGGATGGAGTGGCCTAATAATTGCGCATCGAGTGACTCGCATCTTTTATCAGTCCCATGCAATAAAGAGACCTGGTGCAGCATATGATTTCAAAATTTCTCTTCGAAATTTTAGCACCAGAACACAGTTCCTACAAATTATTCAAGTTTTTTTTTCTATAACAACCATATACTCAATTATGGTAAACAAGATTCAGTGCAGAAAGCACGGAACGGAAACAATCACAATGTCACCAATGTTTAAACTTTCCCTAGAGCACCAACTTCATCCTCTTTGCCACAACCGTAAATTCTTTTCGTTACTTCACTGAGTTTCTCTCATTACCAGGCAGCCTGGGGTACGAAGTGACTCTGGACGGCAAAGCAGAAAGCAGAGGCAACTACAGCGCATACCTGTTCCACAGCTGCAGCACCTGCCGCCCGTGGTCGGGCTTGCGCCGGCCGCCCAACGCGTCTAAATTTGAGTGCCAAGCCTCAGGGAGTGAGGGCGATGAGGGAGATGAGGACCCACATACTAGGGACGGCAAGACGCTACCAGTGTCCCTGTGTGAAGCGAGCTACAGAGGAGAGAGTGTGAACCCTGCAGACTTCGCAGACGAGGAGGATGCGTCTTGTTTTGTGGAGGTCGTGAAATTTCAGGTGAACTTTCGCTGGGCTGCTGTGTGAGCAATGAGTTTTGCGTGCAGCTGCGTGAAGCCCCTCTTCTGTGAAATTTAGGTCATGCCGTCGTCTTAGGAGCGTAAATAATTCAATTTAGTTCCTTAATGATTTCTCAGCAGAAACAGTCTCATTCTTTCTTAAAAAGTGAATATTATGGACTATCTCGCTCGTTAATTTCGATCAAACGACTCTCTTTCTTATAGTCGTGCCCAGGAGGTAAATACGTACACAAAGCTGATAAGTAGCAAATTCAGGCTCTTCATAGTTTAAAGTCATTGGTGACTATTTGTTTCAAGTTCTTTTTGTAATTTTGAATCCTGTTCCAGAGGGAGCGAGTCATCAGCCATCTGGCATACATCGATGACGAGCCAGAATGCGGGATGTTTGGCGAGAAATGCGATCCTTACAAAGACCATCTACCTCGGATCCTGGCAGCCCTGTTTGTGATGGTGCTCGTGCTGATAATGTTCCTGTTCCTGAACCATAGAATCCTAATTGCAGAAAGAAAGATCACTGGGCTGAGGTGGAAGATTGCTGTGGGTGATATCGAGGATTGTTACACCAGACCTCGAGGTTCAACTGTGAGTGGATTTGGCCCGTGCGTAAAGTAAATGAATTTGATGTTGTAAGATTTTGTTATCGCTTTTAACGTGACCTTTTTTGTATTCATATTACCATTATCACAACCACCATCATTCTACTGGCTCTGGCATCAGGTTTTAACTGACATCAAAGTAAAGAAGAAATCGCCACTCGACAGCGAGCTTCAAAGAAAAAAATTGAGGAAGATATTGAACAAGAAATACAATACATTTAGGCTCTTTTTAAAAGCGAGTTAAATAACGTCATGTCCGACTCGCTAAAACATTGCGTTTCTTGCTGCTCATATTTTGATTAGGATTGTTTGAATTTTAAAATTTACCTTACCTAAAAGTGCTTCGTAACGCAGAGTCAAGTGATACAAGAAACTTGCATAACTGCCGAAATCTACAGCAAAAATTTTAATAGAAAGTTCTTGCAGTACGTGACAGATGTTTAACACACTCATAAATCGATCCTCGTATTTGATACATTTGGTGAGTGTAAATTTAAGCTTCAAAAAAGTAACCCAGATAATTACAATAAAAAGATGTGCAAACAATTGCACGTACAAGCGGTCGAACCGCAGGCGATCTCAATGATGCGAGCGTAAACGCGCATCTCAGTGCATTTGCTATTTTGTCTATTTGTAGCGTTAAAATATAGTTTGAATAGAACATTTAACGACTCTCTTTATCGTAATTTATAAAATAGCGAATATATTTATTTTGGAGAGTTTCCTCTTTCATTTCAAAATATTAAGTCTCCTTCATTCATTTAAATATTTATGTGAATTTTGAACCTCTTAAAAGCCACCCTTGCTAGTTTATTTATTATCAGAATTGGTGAATCACAAGACGTAAACATTTGTCTGTCATACTGTATTTTATCGGCACAAACATGAAAACACTACTTCGTGTTTAGAAAGTATCATTCTGTGTAAAGACAGTCTTACTTTGTGTTGAGACAGTCTTACTTTGTGTTAGGACAGTCTTAGTTTGTGTTAGGACAGTCTTACTTTGTGTTAGGACAGTCTTACTTTGTGTTAGGACAGTCTTATTTTGTGTTAGGACAGTCTTACTTTGTGTTAGGACAGTCTTAGTTTGTGTTAGGACAGTCTTATTTTGTGTTAGGACAGTCTTACTTTGTGTTAGGACAGTCTTAGTTTGTGTTAGGACAGTCTTACTTTGTGTTAGGACAGTCTTAGTTTGTGTTAGGACAGTCTTATTTTGTGTTAGGACAGTCTTACTTTGTGTTAGGACAGTCTTACTTTGTGTTAGGACAGTCTTACTCTGTGTTAGGTCAGTCTTACTTTGTGTTAGGACAGTCTTACTTTGTGTTAGGACAGTCCTACTTTGTGTTAGGACAGTCCTTCTCTGTGTTAGGACAGCCTAACTCTGAATTTAGAGGGTGGGTTTTCTTGTATTTTAAATCATTTTCTGAACAAGAAGTCCAGCTGCTTAACTTATCACGCGTGAATTTACCACGCTGCAATAGGTTGTGACATCTCAAGTTTTAGTTGATAGTGAAGCTAAATAATGAACCTACGAATGGAAATGATGTATGGTAATTAAAAACGTTGAAAAGTGAACTTTATTTTTGCACTGTCTCTTGTGTAATTTTCCTGAAAAACTGTAAAACTGGAGAATAAATTCAAAGTGAACACTCCAGAAAGTACACAATCAGCAATGTTTGTTATTTTAATAATGGTTGCAAATTCCGTAGAGTTTTTTTCCAACTAGGGTTCTCGAAACTGCTCAATCTTGAACGACTTCTCATGCGCATTTTTAAATTTATGATCATAATAGAGTTCAAAATTGCTAAGTTGAAAATTAATTTTTATTGCATTCAGATGAATTCACTTGGCCCATCGTTTCACTTTCATGCGATCAAATCGAAACCCAATAATTGCATTGAGGTCCAGCTGAATTTATCTTGAAGAGAGGTTACAAGGTTACTCTTCTTGAATATACAAACAATATGGTTTCAAACTTAATAATTTTTGTAACTCTCTTTGACGATATACAAGTATGTTTCTCCATGCTAGGTTAAAATGGTCAAGATGCCACATAATTACTGTTACTGCTGTTCTCTGATGTCATATCTTCCACTTCTGTTGAGAACACACTCAACCAATTACTTTGATCTCAGAATCATATTTGCTATGTTGCCCTAATTAATGTTTTTACAAGCTATGTTATGTGTAAGGATGACAACCTAACCGTCCGAGATTAATATTAATTTCTCGTTACGTAAGTAACATGTTGAAAAATAAGGATAAGAAATATCAAATTTTTTCTACGAAGATCGCGGAACAACATCGAAAAAATAACACTAGTGCTATTAAAAAATTTCAGTTTTACTCTATAAAAATATTTTTTTGGCTGTAAATATTGCAAACCATAGTAATAAAATTGATCTAATTTTTTAATTTTTCAACTATCACGCTAATGTTCACTAGTATAATTTTTCTTTGGGGTACAAGTATTTAAATTTCTTTGGTGCAGTCAATCTAAATTACATGATGTTGGAATATTTGTGTTCCTCAATGTGAAATTCTGTTTTTGTATGACAGCGAAGCCTGGTGCAGCTGAATCCTTCGGGTGATTTCTACTACTTCCCAGTCGGGATATACCAAGGCACGACTGTGTGCCAGAAGCCTGTCTTCTGCCCCGATGAGAAAAGTCGCTTCAGCAGGAAGCTAATGAAAGACATTCAGTGAGTGGCAGGCCCCGTAACTTCAAGTAGTCTTAAAATCTTGTGATAAATAATTACAAATCAAGTTTTGATATTCTCAAAACGTAATTTGTTAAACGAGTGAGCTTTACGTTAGTGAAAATACATGATGTATATGCAGCTGAAGTTGAAGTACGTATAATGGATGACTTATTTCTTAAAAAGAATTATTTCAAATCTTTTCCTACTTCATGCAGTGACTCATGTGCATTTTCAATGATTGAGGCTCTTCAACCGCTACGTTTACTAGACTTTTTCACGATATCACTCATGCCTTGTAAGAACTTCTTAGTCCATGGAAGGGCTGCCTTCATATTTCATTTTCTCTGCAACTCTAGCCTAATAAGCTGTTTTCCTTTTCAAACGCCAAATGTTCAAGGTTCATGGACTGTCACAGTTTTCAAATACCTTTCTTCGTGCATTATTTTTTACACTTTGTAGATAGAACATGCGAGGAGACTTCGGACTTTCTCGAGTTTTGTTTCGTGTCCAACCCATTTCCAAAATTTCTTGTCGTACTTGGAAACGTCTGACTTTCACTAAAATCCCAACATTTTCCAATGTGTGGACAGCCTCATCCGCTCCGTTAAGCACCGGAACGTGTGCACATTCTACGGAGTGTGTGTGGACCACCAGAAGGTGTCCCTCATATCAGAGTACCAGGCGCGGGGCTCCCTCAAGGATGTTCTCAGGAGCGACCGCACCAACCTTGATGAGGCGTTCATAGAGTCCCTCATGATGGACCTCATTAAGGTCAGGCTCGTCATCTTCTGAGTTTCGCAGCCACAAAGTAGTTTTATGAAGCTTTATGACTGCTGATAAAAAGTGAAGTTTTATGAAGTTGAAAGTTTAAATAATAAAGTTTTTTGGCTGTTGATAAATAATGAAGTTTTATGAAGTTGAAAATTTAAATAATGATGATTTTGGCTGTTGATAAATAATGAAGTTTTATGAAGTTGAAAGTTCAAATTATAAAGTTTTTTGGCTGTTGATAAATAATCAAGTTTTATGAAGTTTGAAGTTTAAATAGTGAAGTTTAATGGTTGTTGACAAATAATGAAGTTTTATGAAGTTTGAAGTTTAAATAGTGAAGTTTTATGGTTGTTAAGCTACGGTAAAGGAGTTGATCTGCCTGATGTGATGAGGTTGTGTTCTTCAGACAGGGGCACGAGATCATGAACTTATTTTTGATTTATTGTAAGGCTAATCTCAACAAGAAGAGTAGAATACGTTCTTCGACTAATTTTCGGACTTTTTTTATTATACTCAGGTAAATTTTTCCATTTTTGCGTTCTCTGAGTTCACTCATTCGCTTTTAAGCACTGGAGTCCAAAATTATTCTTGCTTTTCCCTTTTTCTTTTGAGTTTTAAGCTGCATAGAATTTGCAATTGCGATGCTTAAGAGATGGCAGGCTCTAAGAACATACCTTCAAGTCAAAATTGAATTCTACACTGACAGTCATACTCTCAATACTGACAGTAAAGGGCCACCTTCTATTCAGAGGCTCTTTCATAAGATAAGTACTGAAGAATACTTCTGAATATCCGAAGAAGATGAAGAGTATACCTCTTCATGAAGAAAGAGCATGAACATGGGTGAGGGTCTCAGTTGACATGCGGGTTTGCGCTCAAAACCTGCCACACTCATCGCAATCGCAAATTCCATGCAGTTCTGAAATCAAAAGAAAAGCGCAGGAACAGAGATAATTTATGATTTCAGCATCCAAAAGTGATCGAATGATCTTAGGGAACGTGAATGAACTTAGGGAACATGAATGACCTTAGGGAACATGAATGACCTTAGGGAACATGAATGAACTTGGAGAACAGTGCCTCAGCAGCTCTGGTCTACGTTTGGGGACCATGAAGACCAACACTCTTCTATTTAATTTGTGTGCAAACACTTGACGTGAAAGTACCTTCATATTAATTCAAGTATTGTAGAGTAGACATCACAAAAATTTCGATTAAGTTCTCTAATTTAAGAAAAATGCATGTATAAGTTTAACAACTGCAAAAGCGTATAAGCTCGAAAATACTACGTTAGGGTAGAAAACAAAAATACTAACTAAAGTAGCTCATGTACATTTTGTTCATTTCAATAGTTTCCTTGACCCACTCTCACTTCATTAACGTATTAGAAAAAGTAAGATAATTTTCATTTGCAATTTTGAAATTTCATCAGAATGTCAAAACAATCCGAAAAAGTTTATTTCATCTGTCCAGGATATTTTTTATTTCAAACGAAGTTATTTATTGAGGCAGTGGAAATATGAGCGCATACATAAAAAACGTTCACTCTGAGTGCATCGGGAGTGTACGAGATCGAGAAATTGAAACGCAATTCTTCGTCAGTTATTTAAATTTTCATGCATTAGGTACTCATAATGAACTCTCTCATGGACGGAAACATTAACAAGCAAAAATTGCAAAGTAAATCACGAAAAAATAATAAAAATTAGAATACCTTTCTTTATGCACAGGGCATGTGCTTCCTGCACGAAAAGTACGGCCCGCACGGCTACCTGAGGACGAGCAACTGCGTGGTGTCCGGCCGCTGGGTGCTGCAGGTCACCGACTACGGCCTCGCTGATCTCAGGGTCCACCAGCGCCGGGATGTGGACACATTCAAGTGGCTCTTCAGTAAGTGAATTACTTCAAGTATACCGGTTCATCTTTTGACATACGGACTGAATTTCAGCCCAATAGATCATCTTTGGCAGATGCCAGTGAAGAACCTGCTGCGCGTTCTTTTTGCCGTCATTAGAATTTCAGGGGAGTTTAAAGAGGTCTTCGAGCGTTTTGAAAGCATGGTTAATGTTGCCAGTTTCATAACAACAGTCACGAAGACTTGTTCGTTTACTTGCGTTAGATCAAGCTATCTGGGGAGGGGTGGCACACCTCCCCAAGATGTATAAATAGCATGGTAATAGTTCGATTGATGCAAAGCAATAATATTGATGCTCTCGTACAAAAACAACCTGTAAATAAAGATTATCGACTGGTACCCCTCAAGTTTCGGCACCAGGACTGATATCTGATACCATATTTTCCAGTAGTTTCCTTCGGTAATTTTCTTCTACGACAGGATCAGTTTTTCTAGAGCAAATTCATGGGGCAGAATCCGCTCATAGAAATTTAAAAATGTACTCGCCCTAAATCAGCCCTGTTACGCAATCGCTATGCACAATGCTTCTATTACAGTTTTGTTTCAACTAATTAATTATTTGGATGGTTACAATTGTCAATAATTTCTATGAATACAAATTGCCTGGCCATTTATTTATCTCTAAGCAATCAGGCGTGCAAATGTTTAAAATGATGAATTGAAGGACCGTGGGCTCTTCACTGCTGATTGCTCGTACGTACGGTACTTCGAAGTTTCTCTTAACGTTTTCAGAAAAAGTTTTCGACATTATAAGAGAAATGTTTTCCTTCAATCACATCATTGGCGTAATTGAAACAGAGCACTAACTGTCTGTGAGGCGAGGCAGGTCGAAAGGAGAGAAGTACAATACGCTAAGACAACAAGCCAAGTCATAATTTCATTCATAACGCAGACGATTTCAAACTCCTTCCAGTGCGCTTTCTGATATGCTTATTGGGTTTGGTGTGTTTTCAACACCAGTTTTCTGAATGATCATTTAATTTTGAAACGCTGGATCGTTTTACGCTCTCAAAGATTGCAACATTCGCTGCAAACTTTCCTAGATCATTGTTCATCTCCTTTCGCAATATCAGCTGAGAAGCTATTCGGACCTAGCCTATTTCAAGTAGTGAACTTTTCTTCAAAAAGTTCACGTTCGTAATTATCGAACTTTTTTCTGTAATTAATCAATGGGAACCAGGTTGATTCAGCACACATATATTTATTTTAGTTAATTACACACCACGATGGTCTTTTCTTCGCGTTCTTATACGAATGCTAACACTTTTAGTCAGCGGTGTTTACAACTTATATTTTCTAACAAGCGGCGCACTTTTCATCTCCATCAGAGGATATTCAAGTCCTACCTGCCTCTACTACCTCAATCTTTTCAGAGCTCTCTAAGCGTTTCCCATACTTGGTTGTTTCTGATTTTCTAACATTACTATGATTCTAATGAAGAGAGAGTAGGAGAAAGGACATCCTGTAATTAACAAAGTGTGTATGAGCTACTTTAGTTTGAATTTGTCTTTCCTATCCTATTTTCTATTCCATCCCTCTCATCGTCAGATATGCCTGCCGTTATTTTAGTCAATCCGTATGTCCCTTCCCTCACATTTTGCTCCAGGGTAAGCCCCTTCAAAAAATATTTTTACATTACACATAAGTTCCATATTACTTCCAAATCTTCCCACTCAGACTCCTCCCATTCAAAATTTTGAAACGTTACGTTTTTCCAACGTCTCGATTTACGTAAGTTTTTTCAAGAGCATGTCTTATGACCACAAAGTAACTTTCCTCGTCTCCTGCTGTTCTCTGACGTCAGCCGAGAGTGTTGTGTAGGACTATGATAGCCTGTCTTTGCTGGGATTTTTTTGGCGAACCGGATCAAATTATATGGCGGGCAGGAAGTGGCCCGCGGGCCATAGTTTGGAGACCTCTGATCTGAACAATGATAGCATTATCGATACTATTCCCAATTTTTTGTCGTTTGCATATTAAAAAATTGTTCATTTATTAACACTCATTTCGAAATATGTTATCTCACGTACGTCTTTCATTTCATAAAATAACTACGTAACATTAACACTCATTTCTACCGTTAGCATATGCTGCATGCCGCTTTTCTAATTTTCTGCTCCATAAATTTTCCAATGGTACATAACGAGGAGTGATCTGATGTTTATTCTCATGGACCAAATTTTCTAAAAGACATTCACTGATATCTGTCGATGTCAGTCCTTGCGCTTTGAAAGGACCTGTAGAATACTGACTCAGCAGTTATGTAAAATGCTGACTCTCCAGTTATGCAAAATACTGACTCACCAGTTATGCAAAATACTGACTCACCAGTTGTGCAAAATACTGACTCACCAGTTAAATAAAATACTGAGTTACCAGTTATCACAGTGATCCCGTCTCTGGTTCAAGCTGGACAGTATTTAGGTCTGAATGGAATGAAAAGAGTTCAATTATGTTTCACAGTAAGAGGAGCTGGATGATGATGAAGAATTCTCCCCACTCGCATTTCCTTCATCACCGAGTTACCTTTGATAACATTGTACTTCTTTCCCAATACCGACACATTCTTCACTACAGCTACCGATTGAACATTAGCTCATGTTCCAGATTGTGCATAGACCTATAGAGAATAATTAAAAGACCTATACAGGATGATCAAATTAAAAAGGAAAGATATTTTCCGATGATAGTTCAGAGTTACCAAATTTATTGAACTAATGGAGACTTTAGGTTCCGCATTTACCATAGTTTTGGTTATAAGAAATGGCGTAGCAGTACATGTATTTTATTTCCCTTCGAGACAGCTTTACTTTAAATTATGCTTACTGCCGTTTGAGACTGATTATTGATGGCCAAAAATATTTAATTAAAACTAGGGTGTGTAATACTGCGAGTACTAAGCATGAATATCGTTATTTTGATTTTATTTCAATATGTTAAATGTGGCAGCTGAAAATCAGGAAGAGCTGGAACAACTGAATCGAGTTTTTGCTAAATAATAATTAAAATCAGAGCTGTTTGTTAAAGGTACGAATTTTTTGGGATCATTTTGAGGTATGAACGATGTTGTAATTCGTGCTTCAAGCCCTCAACTGGAGAGAGCCCCGCGGCACACTTGGCTTGTTGGCAAGGCCGTTGCAACTCAAGTAGCCGTCCATAACTTCTTCACTGGTTCCGGCGTGCGTCGAATGTTTGTAGCCCTCGCAAGAGGAAGCGGGTGGCGAGGCAAAGTTCCCAAGATACGTGTTGAGAAATTCGAACTAAATGTATACAGTTTTTCGAAGTATCTGCTGCAGGTCGGTTTTAAATTTAAAATTTACGGGAAATATTGCGGTTTGGTTACAATGTCCTGGATTCCAGCACAAATGATTCTACAGCGGACATTTATTCTAGCTGCAGCAGAATTTATTACATATCACTGGAATGTATTTCGACGGCCTTTGTGGAATAGACCCTGGTTTGCAACTGTGGTAAATTCTATGCGGTAGCAGTGGAGGCCAATTGTATTTGTTTCATGTTCTGCCATTATGAGCCAAATTTTGTCCTCTTGCACGACCAAACCGTTGAACCGATCTTTCGGTAATTTACGAATTTATCTCTCTATCGCTTCACTTAATTTTGTGTACTTTACCTACTGCATCTCAAATAAATACTTTACAAGCTAAAATTATCAAATTTATTCTGGTCAAACCTCATAGTTAGCCATTGCAACTGTCTGACCCCATGTGTTTGAATTGCCTTTGTGGGGTTTGACACGTTCTCCGCCTATTGGGGCATATGTGTACCAATAGTTAAATTGCTCATTCATGTATCGATATAAAATTCAACATGGACATTTCATCTGTTTTGCAACCTTTTAAAAAAATAACTAATCATTTGAGATGAAATGTTATCGTGGAATTATATTTTTCATATTTCCTAGGAAGGATAAAAGTGTATTCGGGCAGTAAAGTCGATTTCCCAATTCTGCTTCTAACAACCTAACCAACCCAACCGTTAACAACCGCGGAAACGCGGGAAACGTGTTTAGGTTTAATATTTCGGGTCAAAATTGAATATAAGCCTTTCACGGAAATTATAAATTCCGTTCCAAAGAATCACTAAAGGAACACATTTAAAAACGTTTTACGTGAATGACATTCTGCTCGCTGATGCGTCATTTTTGAGATATAACAATAATAACGTTCAGATAGAAATAACATTATCTGGTTGGTTGCTGAGTCGCCGCATTGTTGGGTGACGCCCACTTTTCTGACGGGATACGCCCACTTCTTGGCTGGAAATTAACAACGTCGGTTTAGGTGAGTTAAGGTAAACTATTTAAGGTTGATTTATGTTATTTTAGGTTAGTTTATTTAACTAACCTAACATGAACTACCCTAACCTCACCCATCGTTACGTGAGTACCGTATGACAGCATATTTACGTGTCCGTTCCTTCACTTTTATTTACGACGTTCTTTTAACTTCAAAGTTGAATAACTCGAAAATAACGCATCAGCGAGCACAATGTCATTCATGTAAAACGTTTTTGAACGTGTTTCTTTAGTGATCCTTTGGAACAGAATTTTAAATTTCCGTGAAAGGCCTAAAATCAATATTGACCATATTTCGTTTCAGGGCCTCAGGTCTGGTAGGGTTAAATAAACAGTATTTTATTGTAAAATCCATTGAATTTTAACTTTTTCGTGCCTGATCTTCGCCTGTCAAAATTTAAGAATCCTAAGTAAATGTCTGGAAGATGTGAAGTCTTAGACCTAATTCCAATCCCTACAGCACCGCCCACCGGCTGAAGACATGTGCCCTACCGTACCTCACGTGTTGCATCTTGCCAGTTTTGGAGTTATCAGAAATAGAAAAGGTCGAGACAATTTTTTTGGGAAATCCTGTTCCTGAACATTTTCTTCTTAGAGACCAGATTTTTATTTTGGGGCACAAAACAAACAAACAAAAACAATTTGGGCGCGAGGAATTTCATCAATTCAGTAATTCTAACTTAGAGACTGATGTGCGACAGTGCGTTGATAACACTCCATCAGCTTACATTTAACTGGACGTTTCATTGATTTCTGCCATGGAAATTCAGTTCGTCGTTAAAATTAGTTCGGTACTTATGGGTTATGTCACCACTTGTTCAGGGGAAAAAGTGTTTTAGGGGAAAGAGTGAAAAATGAAATTGTTTAGTGAAAATTGAATTGATGTTCTGGGATGTATGAATCGATTTTTCATGTGAGAAGGAATCTTTGCTGATTTTGTTTTATTTCTAATGCAATTTATCTACTCTATATGCATATATATATATAATGAATCTCTGGGACATTCCTCTTCAGTTCTTGGAAGGTCCTATAGATTAATTTTGGCCTGAAACATAACAAAAATTTACGATTTAATTAAGCTAACCTAACTTAAGCTAACCTTAACATCAAAAGGGAACCATAAATTAGAAGTGGTGACAGATAACCCACAGGTACCATTTGTTTCGTTAGCTTAGCATGAATTTACCACCGTTAATTTATCAACGTAGCTATTGACTGAAGAATCGTACTTGAAATGAATGGTTAATGAAAATGAAAGTTTGTTACAAGAATGAGAATTTTTATGCGTAAACCTCGCGTAAATTATAGATGCTTAGTGAAACTGTAGCGATTTTTAATTTACCACGATAGTGCAATTTTTGATGTGCAACTGCTACGGTTTGTGTCTGCATTGCCAGTCGTATTAAATAAACTCCAGAAATCATTTGACTGGATCTGCTTCGGCGCTTCTTCCAGCCAGGCGAACCAATCTGAATGCATCTGTAAAAAACAGCGTCGGTTATAAATGCACTTATTTTAAAAATGTCAAACGGTAGAAGATAGAAAAGAAATAAGGTTGTAGGAATTGAGTCGTTCTCAAGCCTGACATCTATTGATGTAATTTCTACCACAGCTTCTACGTAGGACTTTGGGACAACACTGTATTCTGCTCGGCTCGTTAACTGGCTTTTTGTATACACTGGCTCAAGATTCCAAGAATTGAGGTTCGGTTTCTTACTTGGAGAAAGCTGGTCCAATGAAGGAAGGATCCGCTATCTTTTTACTGGAAATTTTTAACTATGTGCTTACCCAAATGCTCAAAATTTGCCCTGGTGTGAACTAAGCAATGTTTGCATAGAAAACAAGAAGCGAAACCATTTTCTAATTTCTCATGAAAACACTATAAATTTCTAAATTTGGCGTTATTTTTTCCCTCTCGACACAGACCAGCTGTACTGGGCTCCCGAGTTGCTGAAAGAGAAGGAGAGAGGAGCGGGCACCAAAGAAGCGGACATATACGCCTTTGGGATCATCCTGCATGAGACCCTAAACCGCCGGGGGCCCTTTGGGCTTGGCGATGATGATTTCGACGGCAGCAACTACGAGGCTACACTCAACAGTGAGCCTTCTACATCTCATACGTTGACACACTCCGTCGCTTGTGTGGCCTAACGCAGAGCTGAAGTTCAAGTTGAAGTTGACAGCTTAGTGATTGGTGAAACTCGGTTTCCAATAAACCAGAGTGTGGACGCAGTGATAATTATCTCGTTTGCTGAAAGAGTCACTCTGATTATGATTGAATTGAATTATCACAGGGAAATACTAATGATATCATAATTAGTGCTTCTCTGTGATATCCTTATCTATTTACCATAGGAACACCAACGCTGTTTGTGAAAGGCTAATGTAAATCATGACATTATGTCGTTTTTTTTTCTCGTAGTGTGTTTCTAAAGTCTCAACCATCGCTTGTGCAACTGAAGTTCAATAGTCAGCTTCTGTTGAAACTAAATTTTAATAGCTAACTATGAAATGGAAGAATGATAAATCGGATCTTACTTTCAATTATTTTGATCAAATATAAATATTAAGGTGTAATTTGTAAGGTAATTTTTTTATCTTCTGCTTTTATTTTTTAAGTGGGAACCGCCAATCCGCGTTTGAAATTTTGAGCATTAATTTCTTTGATGCTTCGTGTGTACCCGACTCTTCAATTGTTGTCCCGTTAGATTTCCAACGCTACAGTCTCCACAGTCATCGACTTTGCACTGATATCGAGTTCCTATTTTAATTTTTTCTTATTTTAATTGAGATGATCCAAAAAGGATGACAAGTCACAGTACCAGTGTAGAAGGCAATGGTAACACCATTATGATGTGCCGCACGTTCAATGCGTTTTCATTTGAATGAAATTTTTCGGTCAAAGTTTTGAACTGCTTGCATTTAAACGGAAATTTGTTGGCTCTGCAGCATTAGAAATGTAGATGCATACTGACGATGTTCTGATTACGAAAAGCAGATACACTTGGTATCGACATATTGACATACGACAAATGCGTCAGGCAAATTGAGCGAGTGATTGGAAAAGCCTTGCGCTGTTGCATTTATTTTCAGACATATTGAGCGAAATAAAACGAGAGCCTGACACTGGAGACCCGTTGAAGAGGCCCAGCTTGGCGCAGATCGTCGAGAAGCCATTCGGGACCAACGTCCAAATGATCACCCTGATGAAGAAGTGTTGGGAGCAGAACAGCAGTCTAAGGCCCCCCTTCAAGACGCTCAAGGTTGACTTCGCTAAGCTTGGAGAAAAGTAAGAAAACAAATCAGGAAAAAGACCGCGAATTGAACTCACTCTGGTTCAGACAAGTGGTCGGTGTCAAACTGATAATAGACCGGATTTTCAAATTATTTACTTCGTCGTTTCGGAACAGTTGGTAGCTTCTGTTTTTCAAAGTTGACTTGACTTACTCTTCGTGTTACTGCACGTAGCGTAGCGTTGACTCAAAAAAATCCTGAGCTGCCAGCTTTACTGCTACAAGGCTTGGTAAATTATTTAAAAATTCGGAATCACGTCCCACCTGAAGCACGTTCTTTATCTCATCGTCTTCGATTTTTCCGAAAGTATTGTTCACAGCTCCACCGAATTCACTGTATGTCAAATGCAGCTCATCATCTGTACGTGTGCATTTCGAGGAAAAATAACAAAAAAGATGAGCATAGTAGAAGCAAAAATGCTCATGGATGCATGGATGAACTTATTTAGATTGGTAAAAGCATGTTGAACTAAGATGCGTTTGTGAAATTTAGCGATGGAATAGTTGTAATGAATTGTTCAATTGAAAGGGGACCAGTTTTTTAGGTCATGTGATATTCAAACACGTTAAATGCCTTTTCATCCGTTTAGGCGTACGCAATTAGGGGCAAACTCAACTGGAATGTCTTTCGTTGCTCTGATAATAAAAAAATTTCAAAGGCAGCTGTTGTACAAAAATAATCTTACTTTTTAAATACTTCTACGCAGGATCTGGTCTTAATACTTTCAAAATAATAAGTCACATGACGCTAGCAAACTTTGAGTTCTCATTTGGCAAACTGAGAGTTATTGTGAAAATCAACAAAGAGTTGCGTATACAACGTTATAAACCCCCTTGAGTTACGCGCTTTTTAATCTCGTGTCAACTCTACCACAGATCAAAACATGAATTTCACGATTACAAGATAGCAGAAAAATTCGAGCATTTAGGATTTTTTGTCGATAAAACTCGAAGTCAACTCCTGCCATTGACTTTTTTCTACAATGGCGGAAACGAAGTCCACTCCTACCGATGTTGCTACTAAACACGCCCCCACACCAATACACAGTCTCGGTGGTTCTATGTTTTAACTGTGCAATGTACATCGCGAGTCGTATCTGGTGGTCTCTCCGGTGATTACTGATCTTGAATCCGCGTCTGATCAATATGTAGGTACTTGCATCTCTGACCGTCATCCTCTGGAATTGTTTTGATGTCCACCTCTAACTTTTACATCACTAATAAAGTCGTTTCACTTTCATGAGAAGGAATTTCTTGGAAGCATGTGCTGTAGGTATTTTCAGATCGTTCTTGAGCATATGTTTGTTCGTTTTAACAGCGAAGTGTTTCAGGGGAACAAAACGTTTTTCTCAAGGCAGACAGTTATTGAGGCTGATCTGACAAAGCTTTTCAGGTGGATCTTTTTAATGTGAGCAAAAATTTTGGAGGGATCCAGAGCCAGGATTCTAGATGGAAGGATATGGGAGTGCTACAACAGCCTTTTTCAGATTGTAGGCAGAGTTCAATCGGAATATCCTCTTCCTTCAAATTCAGATTATAAATGAATGCTTCTCTGCACTTTTATTTAGCTGTTACTGCGATTCTGTTTCTAGTTATTTTGACTTTATGCAACTCTCATCGTGTAAGCATAAAACACTGTCTTATATTTTTACTTTGGATATCTTCTAAAATTCTGTTCTAGGGGAAACTCTTGAGAACTGATGCGAAAACATTGTTTGTTGTTCTCAATACCATATTATGTGGCGTTCTAACAGGAGGTTACCTGCAACTGAATCTTTTAACGACGATAAAAACAGAGTCGACATATCGTGCCTCGCTCAGGCGACCAGCGGACCTGATGGACCACCTGATGACCATGATGGAGAGGCACAACAACAATTTGGAGATGCTCATCGAGTCTCGCACGCAGGAGTTGCAGAGGGAGAAGGAGCTCACGGACCAGCTACTCTACAGCGTCCTGCCCAGGTCAGGCTCTCTGGAACACCAACAAAATTCGTTAGGGAAATCTGAGAAACTACGTTGAATAATGAGATGCAAGTTCGTTGTATACGTAATATCTCCGGTAGTGTATTGACGGTTTGGTTCAAACGCTCTGGTATTCGTGTTAATTTTGAGAAAATTAGACGAGTTTGGTGAGCATTTTACTGAGACGACAGGGTGAACATTCCCGTTTAGGCTCCGTCATCGAAAGATGTTTTATGTTGAGATGATCATAAAATTTTAACTAATCTTTGTACACTTGCGATTAATTTCTCTGGCTCTGGTTACATTAAGAAGAAGTGCCTAGCTGACCGAGCGAAGACTCGTGATGGAAAATCTTCTGATGGGTTATTCGATTTTCTGTTACTGCTTAGAATATTGATAATAAAGCAGTAGGTTTTTTTAAAAGTGTGGGTTTCGCAATCGTGTAACGTAATGCCACAACAAGACAACAGACTGTAAAGAGAGTGTAGAGTTGTTGCGGTTATTCGGTAAACTTGGCATTCCGAGGAAATTAGCTAACGTTTACCTCGGCGCTGATGGTGGGTTGATGAAGTGGGATCAAATCATCACTTGAATTGTGACGGAAGAGTTGATGAAAATTTGAACGTAAAATTTTGCACAGAAAGTTTTCCATTTTCTGAATCAAGGTTGTAGGAATGAGTCTTACTGATTTCTTCATAGAGAAGTTGTTTATTCTATGACAAAACTTTTTTACCAATTTCGGAAGCTGAAAGAATCACGTATTTCGGTGAAATTTTGCTAACGAACTTTCCCATTCGTTTTGATGTCATGTGCGCTACAGTGTTCCTTCTTATTTTCATGGTATTATTTCAATGAAACTAGGAGAAAAGTTACTGCGGGAATTTGAATGTTTTTTTTAACGTGTCATCCCTCAGGGGGATACAACTATTGTATAAATGGGAATTGGCGTTCCCAGGGGGACTATGTGAGGGCCCGAGCTAAAGGTTAGGTAGGCTTTCTTTTTGTTGCAGTAGAATGGGATTTTGTTTTGTTACGGACCACCCTTTTTTCGGTTCAATGCTGTCCTGTTTTTCAGCACCTACTACTTCCTTCTTCAACTTTGATCTTGTTTCATTATCTTCTTTCCCAACTTACTGTTTCTATGCCCTTTCTGCGTAAATTCCGCGTTTCCTACACTCCATACTAAATGGTGCCTTCCTCCTTCCTCTCTTTGGATCGCATTTGTTGCTGCGGGTAGGGAGGCTAAAACTAACGACTAATCTAATCTTCAACGTGTCATCAAATATCAACGAAGAGTTGAAACTATTTTCAAACGGCGCACAATTATCATTCCCCTTAGTTCTCTGCACTGGTTGATCTCTGTTCGTGAATGCGATTTTGTAATAACATTTTTCAGCGATGCCAGAGGCTTGAAATGAACTCCCGAGCTTTATGTCAGGTAGGCCTTCTTTTTGCTGGTTTGAAATTATTTTTTTTTGTTAATTGCGGGCCATCGTTCTCCGGTTTGATGCTGTCTTATTCATCAATATCTGTCACTTTGTTCATAAATATTTATCTTTTCACACAAACTTCTTTCAATCTTTCTGTTTCTATGACTAAAAATCCCGCGTGGGAATGCAACTGTGAATGGATTCCCCGTTTCCTTCATTCTGTTCCAGAAGGTGCTTTCTTTTATCACTTTTTAGGAAAATATTTTACTGGGTTAGAGGGGCTTAAACGTACTTGTAATCTTATTTAATCTATTAAACAATTCACGCCTAAAATGCTCGAGTACTCTGATTTTAACAAAACTCTTGTTTGTTGGCTTTAGATATATTTCCAATAGAAAAGAACCTTGGAGATGAGGCCAGCTTTCCCATCAGGGGGATAAAACTATTGCATCTATGGGAATTAGCGCTCCCAGGGGGAAAATGTGTGAGGGCCCAAGCTGAGAGTTAGGTAGGCCTTCTTTTTGTTGAATTAAATTTTTATTTGCGATGTTAAGGACAATTTTGTTTCGGTTCACTGCTGTCTTGTTTTTCAGCACCTACTACTTTCTTTTTCAACTTTATCTTATTTCACGAACTTCTTTCTCAACTTACTGTTTCTATGCCCCTTCTGCATAGATTTCGCATTCCCTTATCTCCAAACTAAATGGTACCTTCCTCCTTCCTCTTTTCGATACGCTCTTTTTTTTACAGTGGTCAGGTAGGCTTAAACCAACATCTAATCTATGAGGCCAGCTGCTGAAATTAAAAAAAAATGCGTACCATTAAATTTGTAATTTATCTTTCAATGATCGTTTTGCAGGCCTGTTGCGCAAGCCTTGAAGCACGGCATTGCTGTGGAGCCGCAGAGCTTTGAGAGCGTCACCATTTATTTCAGCGACATCGTGGGCTTCACGGCGCTGTCTGCTGAGAGCACTCCCTTGCAGGTGCTGGATTTGCCTACGTAACTGTTAGTTTTGTGTTCAGTCTAACGAACCCAAAATGTTTGCAGGCGCTAGATTTTCCTCTACCAGAGCAACTGTTGGTGTTGCGTTTGAGTCAAAGGAACCCAAAATATTTGTAGGTTCTGGATTTTCCTGTATCAGAGTCACTAATAGTTTTGTGCTCAAGTCTAAGGAACTCAAAATGTTTGCCACTGGAAATTGCTGTCGGTAAAAATGTAGCTGGTAAGCCTGGTGAACTTAAACGGGCGATATTTGCGGCGCATGAATCCAAATAAAGCTTAGACGTCAAATCGAAAGGCGAACCATGAGCTCATCGTGTTAGTTGCTCCCAAGATGTTTTCAAGAAATCATTTCACAACGGATGTGAAGCATGCCAAATTGCTGAACTAAATGTATTATTTATTTGTATCAGTTGTGTACATGTGATTGAAACGATGAAATTTTAAAAAGCCATGTTTCATGGGTATTAGCAAAATTTAAATCTTGAAATACTGTCATGTTAGCGAGTGAATCTAGGATTTGATGTTACGTAATTTCTGTTTTACGAGCTCTAGTAACTCTTGAGAAAATCAAAATATAGCATATGCGTTGGAATTACAAAACAATTTTTGATTAGGATGGAAAAGCCTCACCCCTTTAAGAGTGAGGAACACTTCTAACCGAGAAGCTGAAGGACAGACAGAAATTACAAACGTTCACATCTTTTAATATTGAAAATTCGAGAATAACTGAACTGTCCCAAAGATCGTGACGTTTTTGGACGAACTCTACCGGATGTTCGACGACATCATCAGCGGCTACGACGTCTACAAAGTGGAGACCATCGGCGACGCCTACATGGTCGTGTCGGGGCTGCCAGAGAAGCAAGAAGACATGCGCCACGCCGGAGAAATCGCTTCCATGTCGCTGGAGCTCGTAGCCAAGGTAACGACTGAGGGGCTTTTTCGTTAAGATTAAATGCTCTGGGGAAATGCGCAAGGAATAACGAGCGGGGTATCGTGCTGGAGAAGATGCACTATATCTCAAAATGAAATCAGATGCACAAGCAAGATTATTATACGCTTCCACACAAAACGTTCCTTACATGACGATTGTAACCAATAAGATTTAGAGATACTAAACGTAGTTTATTTTTTGATATGAAGATTTATGTCTATCGAATTTCTACGGGGTATTGTAGGTGAAACCTTTAAATCTATTTTTCAATGCGTGTAGTGTGTGCAGTTACACTATGTTTGGGAAGTAAATCGATTTGCTTGTTCAAAGACTGGTACTGGCTTGAATAACGATGCTGCAAAACATTTCTTGCAAATACTGAAAAACATTTCTTGCAAATACTGAAAAACATTTCTTGCAAATACTGAAAAACATTTCTTGCAAATACAGAAAAACACTGCCCTCACTTCCCTACGAAATGCACTGCTTTGATATTTGCATGCTTCGTTGAGATATCCAAGATCACGGAGCTTGCAACTGATGTCAATAGTTTTGTGTCGGGTGCATTCTAGAAGCCAAGATGTGGCTCATAATCAGCTCCGAAAGTCCTGCTTGCTTTTAATTAGTGTACCCAAGACCGAGCCAACATCGATAGAGATCAAACTTATTCTTCCTCCTCATTCAAGATGTTTCTACAAAAGTTATCTGCAAGGAGGATGCAATTGCAGCATTTTTAGGAAGATGCAAGGTCTCGAGTTTAAAGTTAGGCAGGTCATCCATTTGTTGTAATAGTTTGTTTTCGTTTAGATGCGGACCATCTATTTTCAGTTGACTGTTGTCTGGTTTTTGAGCTCCTACTACTTTTTTCTTCAACTTCTATCTTTTTTCATAAACTTGCTATCTAACTTTTTGTTTCCATCCGTAAGGAGTCTTGTGTGGGAAAACACATTGTGCACAGATTTCCCGTTCCCTAAACTCCATACTAAGTGATGCCTTTCTCCTTCCTCTCTTTCGACCACCTTTGTTGTGGTTAGGGAAGCTTAAACTAACTTACAATCTAATTTAATCCCCTCAGGAGGATACAACTATTGTATGTGTGGAAATTTGCTCTCGTAGGGAAAAAATGTGAGGTCCCGAGCCGAGAGTTAGGTAGGATTACTAATTGTTGAATTAAAATATGTAATTTGTTTTGTTAAGGAGCAATTTTTTTTGTTCATTCCTGTCATGTCTTTCAGCACCTCTTACTTTCTTCTTCAACTTTTATCTTGTTTCCCAATCTACCTCCGCAAATTACTGTTTATATAGGCTGGGGATTTTGTGCAGAAACTCACTTTGTGAAAAGATTCCGAGTTCCCTTAATTCCATGTTAAATGGCGCTTTTATCCTTACTCTTTTCCAACATCTTTGTTGTCGTAATGGAGACTGAAACAGACTTACTATCAATCAATTTAAATTAGTCAAGCACACAGGAACCTGAAATGCTTCATTGCTAACGCCAGGACGCAGTGACAGTCACCTTCGGTCGAACTGGAGGCCATTTCAATCACTTGGATCTAATTGAGCGCTAAGTTTTTTCTTTTCACACCGGGAGTGAAATAATGGTTTGGCCTCGCCGGTTATGGTCCAGCTATTCTTTACGTAAAAGGCAACCTTTCTCTAGCATTTAGCCATGGTGACCACAATAATACGAGAATGCCGGTTTTCCGTGGTGCTATGTTGGTGGAAACAGAGATAAGAAGCGTGAAGAAGAACTCGGTTAATAAGGAGAACTCTTCATCCATTATGAAATCCGATTCAGAACTCGGCAGCAGTGAGAAAATCTGCTTGATATCGACTGCAAATATCGATAACTGAGCGAATATTTCTTGCTTTCAAGGCCCAAGCTTTCAAGATTCCCCACAAGCCGGAGATGACCCTGAGGCTGCGCGTGGGGGTGCACACGGGCCCCGTGATGGCGGGGGTGGTGGGGCTCTCCATGCCCCGCTACTGCCTCTTTGGGGACACCGTCAACACCGCGGCGCGGTTTGAGAGGTGGGGCCGAGTACGGTGGTGGTGGGGGTGGTGGTTGGTGCGGCCGGTGGTGGTTGTGGTTGTTGGGGTCCGGTGCAGTGGCAGAGGTGGTTGCGGTTGGCAAGGCGGGGTGCGGTGACGAGGTTTGCGGTTGGTGTGGCCGAGAGAGGTGAGGTTGCTGAGATGGAGGTTGTGAAGGGGTTTGATGGCAGGTTGTGGTGGATTAGCGGAGGTTGGGTTAGGATGCAATGGGTTGGTGGTGGTTGGTTTAGGATGCTGTGAGTTGTTGGAGGTTGAGATTGGTGGATGGATGGCATCGAAGGTTGTCGACAAAATTTCCATTAAAGCACGGAAGCGAGTCCTTCACTGCAGGAGGATTGATCTACAGTGGAGTTTATGGAATTGTGGGAACATGAAGAGAAATGCCAGATCCTGTTTAGGGCATTCTACTCAGTCTCCGTCTCTGAGGCAACATGTTCAATGTGCCAAAGCGCGAAATAACTTATGTTCTGCACTATGAACTTAATTTTGCTCAAGTCTCACGGTTGTCCTGCGAGGAACAGTTTCGTCCGCCTTGTCTGACGCTTTCTGACTGATGATGTGCGTGGGTAGTGGAGAAGGTGACATGGCAGTGAGTAACTGAGAGATGGAGGCGTTTTGCGTCAATACTGTTTGGCGCATTTTTAGAACTGCAACTCCAGTAAGTAAGCAGAAGTGGTAGAACTTGATCAGATTTTTTAATACTGACAACTTTCCTTCACACGTTCTGGTGAAAATCCAAAAAATTGTCGATTTTCATTTTTTAGCCCATCTTGGAGAAAATTTTCTCACAAATCTTGCGACATCATTAGCTCGTGTGTGCGTCTATTGGTTCGTCAACTAGAGTCGAAAAGGTTTCGAAAATAATACAAAAATAAGAGAAAATTTGTAGAAAAACGGCTGTCCTGAAAACTTGCAGGTTTCGTCTTTTGAAGTAAATCTCCCCCCACAGTTTTTAAGGTACAAGAATGACAAAGATATCAATTGATAGGGCTGGAAAGAACTAAAAATTGGCTGAATTGATATTTTGAAATTCGATTCAAGTTGAAAATTATACGAGACAAAAGACGAAAAAAAGTTGATTTTTAGGGAAAAAATTCCTAAAATTCAACTAATAAAAAATAAAAAAAATCAACTGTTCCGAACTTTAGATATTTTTTTAGCCATCTAAAAAGCTATTTAGATATTTAACTATCATTTTGTCGGTTCTATAACTTCAAAATTGCCGGACGAGACCGATTTTCCGAAATGCCCATTTTATCAGTTTTTTTAAAAAAATCAGTTTTCTAGTAAAATTATGAAAAAATACACGAGTCCAAAAAATTTTTGCATTAATATATACCTATAGTGAAAATTTCAGAAAAATCCGTCGAAAATGACGAACTTTTATCCGAACGGTCCACTTAAAAGACCATCTACGCCAATTTAAATTCCTTGTTTGATGATAAGGTTAGTTGGTAACTCGCTTGCTACGATAGTTGCGTGTGGTCTGTCGGTCCTTACTCTCGCTCAGTAAACTGGGTAGTTGAAAAATTCCAAATAACTACAAATTACTGCTATGTAGTTGCGTGTTATGTGTGGTATGCAGTGTCGCTTCAATTTGAAACAATGCGTCAATTTTGGACAGCGCTAGCACATTGAAGATTTAAGACTTGGAACCAATTCATAGTAAACGTACTAAAGTGTTTGAACCTGCCAAGAGGTGTAGGTAAAAAAATTGGTGTAGGGTAGTTAGGTTTGTCTATCTAATGTCATTGAAACTAGCGTCCCAGGAGGGATAGTGTCTACCTTAGCTGTAGAAAGGCCTTTGGGACTTCTATCTTTCGCGCCCTGCATACTTCTTCCATTTTTAAAGCTGTTTTTGTAATTTCTTCCTTATCTTTACCTCGGCTTCCAGGGGGAAGATGTGAACTCCCGAGCCTAAGGTTGAGTAGGCTTCCTTTTGTTGAAATAGAATAAGCATTTTGCTTTGTAAAGAACTTTTTTATTTCACTGCTGTCATTTTTCCAGTACCTATATGACTTTCCTCTTCATTTATTTTGCTTATCTTCGACTTTGATCTCTGCGCAGGGTGTGAACACGAACCATGTACATGAACCCCCGTTACTTAACTCGATACTTCATCGTTCCTTCCTCTATTTCTTGAGAACACCTTTGTTGTTCTCAAGGTGGCTGAAATTAACTAATAATTAATCTTTAATCAATCGTTAATTAATTTTTAATATTCGTGCATTAAGTGTCTGGAGAGGATTTGAACTATATTATTTTAAACGAGGTTTCGTATAATAAATAAGCACAGATTCCAAAAAACTTGAAATTATTTTCAGTGAGGAGCAGTCACCTATTCTAAAATTATAGTCTGAGACGGCGAACTTGCGCAGTTCAGTATGACTGCTCATTGCTGAATGAGGGCTCACTATTACTTCTCTCAGTAAAAAAAATACTCCGTCCGCATTGTTCAGCTACTTTGGAGTAGAAGTTGCATGACGTCATTTCAACGTTCGGAAGTCAATAGCTTCTAAACCGTTTTTAAAACAAAATAACAAATTTTGACTGAATTTCTTTACTTTAAGCAAACTAATAGCAAACTAACTAATATTTAAGCAAACTAATCGTCCGTCGAGATAATAAGATCCAGTACTGAGCTGAACTTCAGGGTCTGTGTTCCTAAAATGAGATCGAGTTGTGTGAATTTAACAGAGGCGTGCACCCCATGTTACAGCAACGGGCTTCCGAACAAGATACACATCTCGAGTGCGTGCCGGCGTGCCTTGGAGCAGCTGGGAGGATATATCGTGGAGAAGCGAGGCATGGTCGAGATGAAGGGGAAAGGTCAGTTTCGATTCCCTAATACATGAACGCACTCGAAAACCAGATATTTCACCCATCTATGCTACGCAGTGACTGTTTTCTATGTTGTCCTACGATTGGTATCAATACTGCTACCTATTGATTGGCACCTACAGTATGTTGCCAAACAACTGGCATTGACAGTATGTTGCCAAACAACTGGCACTTACAGTATGTTGATTGACTAGTATCCATGGTAAGTGATTTAATGAGTGGTATCTATAGAATGTGGCGTAATGAATGGTATTTAAGCAATGTTTCGTTATGTGTGGTATCTGTAGAATGTTGCGGGATGAGTGGTATCTAGAGAATGTTGGGTGATGAGTGGTATCTAGAGAATGTTGGGTGATGAGTGGTATCTAGAGAATGTTGGGTGATAAGTGATATCTAGAGAATGTTGCGTGATGAGTGGTTTCTAGAGAATGTTACGGGATGAGTGGTATCTAGGGCATGTTACGGGATGAGTGGTATCTAGGGCATGTTGGGTGATGAGTGGTATCTAGGGAATGTTGGGTGATGAGTGGTATCTAGGGAATGTTGGGTGATGAGTGGTATGTAGGGAATGTTAAGTGATGAGTGGTATCTAGGGAATGTTGGGTGATTAGTGGTATCTAGGGAATATTGGGTGATGAGTGGTATCTAGGGAATGTTGGGTGATGAGTGGTATCTAGGGAATGTTGGGTGATGAGTGGTATCTAGGGAATGTTGGGTGATGAGTGGTATCTAGGGAATGTTGGGTGATGAGTGGTATCTAGAGAATGTTGGGTGATGAGTGGTATCTAGAGAATGTTGGGTGATGAGTGGTATCTAGAGAATGTTGGGTGATGAGTGGTATATAGAGAATGTTGGGTGATGAGTGGTATCTAGAGAATGTTGCGTGATGAGTGGTATCTAGAGAATGTTGCGTGATGAGTGGTAATATATTAATCTTTAACAGTCAAAGTAGATTCTAAAATTCACTTTCATAAACAGCTATTATATATTATATTCCTTTTGAAATTGGGGCCTAATATGTTCTTCGCAGTTCATTGCCGAGCGGCAGTAACTTTAATTCCTCGTTGTGATATCGATGACCACAGGATGCCCGTGCCAGTTTAATGATGGTGGTTGTGATAATGGTAATATGAGTACAAAATTGCCGACGTTAAAGGGTTTATACAAGACACTCTTCCTACAACAAAGATCCCAATAAAGCGAAGAAAAGGGACCATGTAAAATAAACTTAAATAACTTAAGTAAGAGTACTCCTCTATTGGAAGAGTGCAACTATGCTATGGGGACTGATACTATGCTATGGGGACTATGGATGGTCTTGCAAAGGCAAGCCTCCAGGCACATCCCTCGGACAATTGGTGAAATTGACCAAAAACCGAACATGACAACCAGTGGCTGAGTTCTCCCTTAGGACACACTCTGGCCATTACGTGCACATCAGACCACTTGCCCAACCCTAGGCTCACGGCATTATTTTAGTAAACACATATAACGGTATCTCCTCTTAGAGAGATGCCACTATTGCATTTATGGGAATTAACGTTCCTATGGGGAAGATATGAGGTTTGAGCTGGATGATTGGTAGGCTTTTTTAGGAAGACAATAGTTTTGGTTTTGTTACGGACTATATTTTTTTGGCACACAGATCTGTTCTTCGAGAACCATTACTTTCAACTTCTATACACACACACACATTGTGCATAGATTCCTCGTCACCTTTGTCTAAATTGAAGGGTGCATTTCTCCTCATTTCGAGAGCATCTTTCTTGTGATTATGGAAACTAAAGAAACTTGAAATATAATATAATCTTCCAACATCGGTCGATCACGAAGCTAAAAAATGGGCAGGTAGCTACAACCTCTGCATAGGAGGCATAGTTGCCCCTAATGAAATTCAACACTCATTAATATCTTTTCACACTTGCGATTCAAAGTAAAGCCTTTTTCACGTACAAAACTTTCCTATTTTAGCACGAAACTAAATTCCAACTAAATGACACCTTATTAAATTACTCCCGATGCGACTATGGAGCTTTAATTAAAGCTTAACAATAAAATGATTCATGAACACCATGGAATTGGTGCTCTTCTGAGTGTCGATGAGACTTTTTTCGATTAGTTTCGTGTCGCTCTGTATGGCTGGAAATAGCGGTGGAGTTACTCTAAGCGTGAGAGCATGTGTAATGATATACAACAGAAGTCATGGTCACCTTCCTTCAGTGATATTCTTGCCAACCATGTTCTGTGTAACTCCGTACATTTGACACTTTATTTTGTTACCGATCCAAGAATGGAACCCTGTTTTTATTTTTATCAATTTTTTTTCATTTTCATGGAATGAATTGCTCTCTGTCTAGAAAATTAACGTAGGAATTCTTGTAATAGCTGGTAATTTAGTCTTATTAAAAACGACAATTACATTTTTTTGATCATTAGAAGCTTCTATGTCTTATGTTACGATAATGATCGGTCCTAACATTAAAGTAGTATTGTTTACTTCATAATATAATGGTGGGAAATAAACATTAAAAAATCCTGAAATTGAAAAATCTGGTCAACTATCGTGAAAATTTTCCAGTTAATTGTTCGCACGCCATTTAAGGGTGGGACACTTCACAATTTCTGATTTATGAAGCTCTCAATTTTTAAAGAATCCAATTCTAAGACGGATGACAAAAACCATGATTTCAGCAATTGGAGGCTACGGTGCCAATTCTTACAAGAAGCTACGTAACTGAGGGCAGTTTACACTTGCCAGCGTGACTCTCATTGCGATGACCTGAATGAGCAGGTGAGCAGGAGACCCACTGGCTGCTGGGGGGGAAAGAGGGCGCCATCAAGAGGCGCCTGACTCCTCCACGCACCCCTGGCCACTGCTTCCAGCGCCGGGGGGACCAACAGAGACGGTCCCGATCCTCTAACAGGCAAGCCACTTCTCCTGTTTTTGGTATCCGTTCTTCTATGGATGGTACTTAAATTGCATCGTAATCATGATACGCCTCATGCTCAAGTCTCAACGCCCAAACAATGTAATGATAAATAAAAGTGCGAGTAATTACATGTTCAAAGTGATCTCATTTTTTTGTTAAGGAAAAAGAAAAAGAAAAAATGGATGTTTTGACATTTTAAGTCATTCTCAATTATGAAACGAGATGAAATAAAACAAGTCAGATCTGTAGTTATGAATAAATGAGCAAAGGAAGTCGCTTTTAAATCCAACATTCTTATAAAACAGTCAAACACTAAAAAAAGAACGTTTCTTCCCGGAAGGTAGTTTTCAACTTCTGCCGGTAGAAAATCACAAATTAAGTAATATTTAAAGTAAAATGTTAGACGATGAAGAAAAAAAAAAGTAGCAATATTGGGCGCGGGTTCGCATATGCTTCTCATTGCCGCGCTGTTGAGGGTGGGACCGATCAAACTTATTTTTGAGATGGTGACATTCTTGAGTTGAGTCAGATGCGTCGGTTTGTCACGATAAACCCTTGCCTTTAGATATCCCCACAAGGAAAAATCCAATGGGGATAGATTAGGAGACCTTGCAGGCCACTCAACGTCGCCGAATCTTGAAATAAGCTTTCCGGGAAACTGGTTACGCAGGATACCCGTGTTATCCCTTGTGGTATGACACGTTGCCCCGTCCTGCTGGAAGTAGCGATTTGCATTATTCATGGTGTTCATTGCAGGAATTGAGAATGTGCTTAGCCTGTCTTGATATCGCTGACCGTTAACAGTTACTGCTTGGCCATTGTTGGCCTCGAAGAAATAGGGACCAATAATGACATTCGCCACGAAACCACACCAGACAGTTACCCTTTCTGAATGAAGTGGAGTTTCCATAATCTTCATGGGATTTTCAATCGCCCAAATTCGTATGTTCTGTTTGATTAAACATCCGTTCAAACTGAACTGACCTTCGTCCGACATAATCAAGCTTTTAACAAATTCAGGATCCTCTTCCTCCATCAAAAACCACTCACAGAATTTCTTCCTTCGTTTGAAATCAGTTTCTTGTAACTTTTAACAAATTTGAACTTTGAACGCATGCATTGACAACCATTTTTTCAAAATCCTCTGAACAGAACAATGACTCATCACTAAATGTTGTGACAGGTGCTTAAGGCTGATGTTGGGATTCCTTTCTACGATTACTTTAAATTTTTCAACATTCAATCCGACAGTAACGTTGCAAGGTCGTCCTACTTGTTTCTTCGTCGCCAGATTCCCACTGTTGCCTAAATTCTTTACGCATCTATAAATGACCTTCTTTGACGGGGAACTTCGCATGTTGCACTCTCTTGAAACTTTCCTGGGCTAGGACAATGCTCCTTCCATTAGAGAAGTATGCAGTGCTATGAAAGCTCATTCTTCCTTTGTCCAGTTCGTCATCCTGGAGGCAGTTTCAACGCAGGATGAATTTAACTGTGTCCTCTGATTCTTATTTTGACTATGGTATCATGAATACGTAGATACCAAATAAAAAAATGTAAATCTCAGGATTCTATTGCGGTTTTGTTTTCAAAATGGTAACAAAAGTTACTAACGCTTTTTTAGGGTCCCGTATTCAGAAAACGCCCTGTAGAATCTTCGTACATTTAAAAAGCTAAACCTATTTTAAACATGTTATCATCTTTCACCGAACGATTTGTATTATTTTATTTCTGACTTCAGATCTAACTCGTCTTCTTTCGTATAGTTTCGGAGTGGAGAATGGCTTAAAAGGTCGAAACTTCCATTTCCACTCATTGATTTTCTTTACAGAGATAATATAAGCACTTAAACCTCTTGTTTCTTTTGCGTTTTTATAAATTATTAGGATTTTCAAAAAGAAAAACATATATATATATATGTATACATCCATTCAATATAGCTATTGGTTTGCATCCCCTCAGGGGGATACAACTATTGTATCTAAAAACAGTATACTGTTTTCCTTTTTTTTCTTTCTATGGGAATTAGCGTTCCCAGGGGGAAAATGTGTGAGGGCCCGAGCTGAGAGTTGGGTAGGCTTTCTTTTTGTTGAAATAAACTATTTTTGCCATGTTAAGGACCACCGTTTTCGGTTCACTGCTGTCCTGTTTTCAGCACCTACTACTTTCTTCTTCAACTTTTATCTTGTTTCATGAACTTTTTTCCCAACCTTCTGTTTCTATGCCTCTTCTGCATAGATTCCGCATTCCCTAATATTCACACTAAATGGTGCCTTCCTCCTTCCTCTCTTCGATACGCTCTTTTTTTTTATAGCAGTTAGGGAGGCTTAAACTAACCTATAATCTAATCTATTGGTTTGCATGGTTGTTTTGGGCAACATAGAAGTTTGAAGAAGAGCTTTGTGAAAACTCTGTGTATTTGTGTAGGGAGAATGGCTCTTGAAGAGCATTGTTGGAAAAAACAAAATGTATGAGAACTTGATTATTTGTGAGCACTGACGGCCTTCGTATCGATGATTTTACATGATTCTATAGGGTATGATGTTTTTAGCTTTAATTTAACTCTAAATTTGAATGAATATAACCATGATAATCGGTGCGAAATTTATTAAAAATCTTTTGATCGAAGTTATCAGTCAGTTACCATCGAAGTTACCATGTCGACCAGTTACTTTTACACCCAGAATTATTCACTTCCAGCTGTAATACTTAGAACATTATTTCTTTACATCGCGAAAGCCTAAGCTCAAATTTCAATGCAAGTATAGATTGATTGATGCCAACACCTATCCAAAATTTTTGTTTTAGTCCCGTCCAATACAATACTTCAACTACTGTACCTGTACGAATTAACACTCCCTGGTGAAAATGTGAGGTCCCGAGCTGAGAGTTAGGCACAAACTGCAATAGTAATTTTAGACATAAAATATTGTGTTCGATGTTCCCTATACTATGAATTATTTCAGAACTGCTCAGAAAGAATTATGATCAATTACATTCCTAAGCTTGTTTTATATTAATGGCGAATTCAAATGATTTTATCGAGCAAATATTTGTTTTGACGGCGTTTAGTGACAAAAATACTTATAACTCAAATTTTCCTGTATGTTTCTGCGTCTATTGAGTAATAATTTACACTGGAAGACATTAGCAGGAAAAGATTGCGGGCATGAGGGAAATTCACCTCGCTACAATAGAAAACAAAGAAAATAAATGCAGGCACGAAAGCGACTGCCCTCGAGTGAGTGGTCAGACAGACGATGTGCGAGTCACGCGAGGCAGGAGAGAGAAAGTGAAAGGGAAGAAAGGCAATACCCACGCTAGAGTTGAAACAGAAACACCTGTTCGGAGCTTGATGTTTGCTGAATCAACATTTTTATATTTGTATCCATCACAAATCGAGGATAAATAGTTAAGTAGAATATCTCATCGCAAGAGACACTTAAAAAAAGCGAAGGAAGCCTGCAACCTCATCTAGCTGGCAGAAAAAAGGAGTATGATAGAAAAATAATTCGAAGAAAGTTCATTTAAAAACAATTATGGTTTTAAGAATTGGGAAGTTTCATGTCATGTATGTGTAAACTGTCCAAAGTCATGAAGTTGTGTTATCTCTTATAATTATCATTACATGTATCATCAAATGTAGTTTAAGCAAGATTAGGAGTACATTGCCCTCAATCAATTTTCGACTAGTGACATAGTTATTACAATACTCGTGTGTGTATCATCTAATTGTCTTAACTTTAAGATATTTAAAAGCCAATGATGGTACTTTAGTACCATCTGTATTAGAAATAAACTGTTTTTCTTTCTTTTCTTTCTTTCTTAGCTAGAAGATCCTTGGGTATCATAGCACTCAAAACATTCAGAAAGTTAATTTGAAAACAATCAATTGGCTTTAGCATGTCATAACATGAAGATCCTAAGTTGATAAATAGACACGAGTATCCTAATACTCATGCCAATGGCTGAACAAAAGGTCGAGAGAAAAACCCCTTTGGTTTTTCCTTAAATAAAAACCCTTCCTTTAGTTAAGTTGTTTTAAGTTTGATAATGTCCATAAAAATTAGTATTAAAAAGTATGAAAACAATGATTGATTGAGGGAAAAAATTCTTTCAGTCTCTACTTGCATCCAGGGGGAAAATGTGTGGTTCTGAGCTAAAGGTAAGTAAACCTTTTTTTGTTGAGATAAAAGGTGTTTTGTATTGTTAAGGACAATCTTTTTTCTGTTCACTGCTGTCCTGTTTTTCAGCACCAGTGACTTTCTTCTTCAACTGTTATCTTGTTTCATTACCTTTCTTCTTAACTTACTGTTGCTATGTGTACGGAACCCTTCTCAGAAACACCCATAGTGCATAGATTCCAAGTTCCCTTAACTCCATACTAAATGGTGCATTCATCCTTCCTCTCTTTGAACATCTTTGTTGTTGTAAGGGAAGCTAAAACCAACATTTAATCAATCAATCTACACTTGCATTGAAATTTGAGCTTAGTCTTTTGCGGAAAATAATGTTCTAATGGCAGGAAGTGAATAATTCTGGGTGTAAAAGTAACTGGTCGACATGGTAAAAATTCAGAACCGCATTTTCGAGATGACATATAAACTAACCCCAAGGAATTAGTTCGTAGTATATATTTTTGCTAGACCACAAATTTGATATTTCCTAGGTAAATAATGCTGGCGCAAAAGATTCGCGAGAGTAAGACACGAGAAAAGGATTGGCGCACAATGCTAGCCAATATATTTTAAGACTGGGTTCAAACAATGAAACAAACTTTAGCGCTAATACACTAATATCTCATGCTATGTCCTCAAAGGTAGAAAGTTAGCAAAGTTGACGCAGCTCGACAAGCCTTTTGCGGCTGGGACATGAAATATATGGAAGATATTCCTTACAGGGTGAGCTTCGGTGACGACAAGACGTGCTCCCTCCCCCCCGGCAGCAGAGCTCCCCTCTGCCATCCAGGGCTGCCTGAGCGGCAGCGGCTACTTGACACGCGACACAGGCGAGTTCTTCCGAAACGGCAACGTCTGGTCTGATCTTTCTTAACCTCTCACATGACTCTTTTTCTTTTCACTACACGTTAGAGCAGTTTTTGTTACTTCACCTGCAGGTTAATTTTTTGCCTAGTAATGAAATTTTGAATTTTCTGTTTTTAAGGAATTAAAATAAATATGTATTGAGTTATGTTAGTAACATGGCTCGAGCGGAAAATATTTCGTACCAAGCTCAGGATCCACCAGGAAATATCTTGTTTTGCCCCGTTCAGTATTTGTGGATTTGATATAGGATCAAAAGTAGGTTTTAAGTTACGATTGCGAGATTATTTATTTAACAGCGGGAACGTGGCAACACGTGCATTACAAACATGTTTTAATCAGAAAGGAGCAACTTTTGCTGCAAAAAAGGCGCTGTGCTTGTTGAACAGGTGATCATTTACGAGGATCTTGTGTGAACTTGGTCGATACCTTCATTATCCCATCGCCATGACGCTTTCAAGTTCGATTTGACCTCTAATCGCATCTGTGGGTGCCCTCTGGCTGGCATCTGCTCTGAAGCAAGCGCGGCGATGAAATGGTACACGATGTCAGGCGCGAAGTAATACAGCATGAAAAAGCTCTACTCAGAGATTCTTGACGACCAATCCTGAAGTGTGGCTGATCAAGGATGCTTTTGACAATTCCATTTGGATTTTGGATAAATGATAAATTTGAAATAAGAGTCAGAATTCTGGGTGATTCTCAGATTACTAAAACCTCGCAATAGAAAATACTCAGTTGTTGGCTGGCTGCTAGCGTACAAGAAGGGATTTCGTTACTTGCTAACAGGACAGCAAGTCGCGCTAGTTCAGACAAGTGCCGTGTTGAGAGGGGATAGTTTTCTATGGAAAATGTAGACAATTTTTAAGAATGTATTTTCACTGTACTTGGTATCAAGCCAAGGTTGGTTAATATGTAATGCAAGTTCTTGGGCATTATAATAGATAAGCATCTGACCTTCAAGGAGCACATTGCTCAGATTAGTAATAAGTTTTCAAAATCCATTGAAATCATCCATTGAATGAAAAATGTATTGCCTGAAGAAGCTTTGCAAAAACTTTACCGAAAGCTCATTTCACCATGCTGACAATGCGGAATACAAGCATGGCACGAAACTGATAAAAATAAAACCAATGTAGTCTCTACACTACAAAAAGAGCCATTAGAGTGGGTAAGAAACTAGAATATAATGTTCACACAGATGATTCATTCAAAAGTTTAGAATATATAAGCCTTCTGGATCTCTACAAACTCTCCATGTGTAATTTCATGTATAAAACAATAACCAATGATGACGACAAAGACCTCAAACAATTCCTAACGGCATATACTGGTCATCACGACCTAATAACCCGAAATAGAAGCAACTTCAAGCTTCTTTGTTATTTAAAAGCTCGGTCCCAACATGGTATCCTCCTCATTGGAACAAAGACTTGGAACTCAATCCCTGCGTAGATCCATGAATGAGATTCTTAAAAAGCGTTTAAAATGAATCTTGAATCTCTTTTCCTATCGAAATATTAAGCATGCATGATAACCAAGTCAAATCTCTTCTAAATGACTCATCCAGATTGGGTAATTTGCTATGCTTAATGTCATTGATCTTCAGTCTGCTGTCAAGTCGTTTCTACGTAACGGTTGACACCCGTTTTTACCCTTACGTTTTTTACAACAAAATTCGGATAAGAAAAATAAGAGTAATTCTTTTATTTCCCAGTAGATATTACTCAAGTGGAAAACGTAGTTTTAAAGTTATTCACAGATTGATCAGCCCAAGGAAAAGTCCGAAATTCGACTTGCAGATTGAGAATTTCTCAGAAAAGAATTTCATAAGAATTTTGTGAGATATTTAAAAGAATTTCTGGTCTGAGATATTTGAAATTTACATATGTTTTCTAATCAAATGAGGGTTATAATCAAATTTGAGATGATACTGACTGTTTAAAATTTTTTTCGCCATCTTTCTGATTTAACACATAATATGAACAAATGAAAATTAAAGCGATCATAAAGCTGAAGTATTTCTGTTTATTTGATAGAATCTTTTATGTGAGCCTTTTATCATAAGATTTTATTGCTCTAATGGAACTCTTTTGCAATGTAAAAAATGCGTTCGTTTTTTTTATCTCGCCCATGCCACCTTTTTGTCATATTTTCTAGAAATTAATGTACTAATGGTTTCAAAGAAATTGTATAGTTTTTATAAGATATTTTCTATTTTTCTTAACATTTACTGAGTTTTGACAGTTGAGCACAAGTATATGAAAATTTCATTTTGAAAGTTAGATTGTTACCTATTCCTAGAAATTTCGATTCTCACTCTGGCCCTTTATGTTTATGCATGAGTGAATAAGATGCACTCCTCTCGCAGTAGAGTAGGATTCACTGTATACAACTTGATCAATATTGATGCATATTTTATTTACAATGAGCCACATACTGCATACAACTTTTCTGGTTCGCCACTTATTCTGTCTGATTAAGCTTACTAGGAAAAGCTGAAGGAGATACTGCAGTTAGCAAACTGAATGAATTTGAATAAAGATGTCATATGTACATATGTATATAGATGTCATATGTACATATGTATATAGATGTCATTGATGAATATCAAAGACCGAACAGGTCCCAAAACTGATCCTTGTGGGAAAGCCATGACTGATCTCATGTAGTTCCGATCGAGAGTTACGAACGGCGATAAATTGTTAAATTATTCCCGACTCCCAGGTGAGATTTATGTACGAGCGACTAGTCTAGTCCCGTGACATTGGTAATATGTTATTATCAACGCAAGCAAATGCTTTACGGAAGTTGAGAAATACGAAAAAACGGTATTTCGTTCGTCGATACTGAAGTGAACAAATTGCAGATTATTTTGAATAGCCTACGATGGCGATTGGATGGTGTGCGAAATATGATTCCATTATTTTTCACCTGCATTGAGAAATGAGCAGATTTAGGTTGCTTAGGATCACCGTAATGCTCGAAAAGATAACTGATTTCGTGATCCTGACGATAATTTTACTGCAGATGCAGTAGCATCAGCGGCATGGCCTCTGATCTTCCCCTGGCGCGTCTGCGAAAAGGATTGACTTCCACAGCGTCTTCTGTCGACAAGATCCTCCCCAATTCCCTAGTGAACCTCGCCAGTCCCAGACTCGATGAAGTCGTCGAGGGTAAACCCCTTCTTCCGAAATTCGCTAGGGGATGCGATAGAAGATCGCACCCACAATCGCCACTAATCGAGTCTAGTGTATGAGTTACATTAAATTACTCGTAAGTTAAAAGGAACTGCACGTGGGTGTTTAGCGATGGTACACAGCGTGATGAAAATTATTCCTTCATGTAGAAATTTCATTCCCTTTTAAATAATCTTGTAAGTTCGAATCACGTATACAGGAATTATCGCTTTGCAGGAGTGTATTTCACGTATGGGATTAAAAATTTAGGGAAAAATGTGTGAAGGCAGAACTTAAGCAGTCCTTTATTTTTCAAGCAGTGAATTAAAGTCGCGTTTCTCAAATCGCTGACGCGCAGCCATGATGGCGCAAATTTTCCGATTGCAGTTGAGATGCAAATGTAAGAAGTTATCAACCGAGCGTTAATCAACGGGGCGTTATGCCATTCCTATTTTATTTAAGGGCTTATATTTAGGTAATTTTCCATTTTCGCTGTTTTTCCATTTTCGCTGTCGTTTATTGTCTTATGTTATCTGAGGTAAATATCAATCAACTTGTAGTTATTCAAACTGTTAAATTGGGATCCAGATGTGCATACCTTGAACCTGAAGTTGTATAGATTTTAAGTGTTAATTCTATAAACATCCTCTTACTGAGGTGAGCAAACCTCAGTTAGGACACTAACCACACACTGTAACTTCGGGCGACTGCGGCAAGGGTAAAAATCCTTGTTCTAGAACTCCAAAAATGTTGGCATGGTAATGCTGTGAATAGTATTATGGAGAACACACACGTTTTACATTGAGTGTGTCACGCGGTTGAGAGGGGCGGAGATGTTTGGTTTAGACGAAGTGAGAGAAACATCAATTCTTCCCTATTTGTTCATCTGCCTTAATTTATTGTCCTTTCCTAGACAAGGAAAACTTAATCGTGCAAATGAAAGTGTAATTCTGATCAATTCGATGTCATCACACTCTTCCGTGTAGTTTCCGGAATAATTCAAAATGCTGATGAATTATATTCGTGCACGAAAGAAAAAAAAGCAGACGACCTCCAGCGCACGACGTGACCTCACTAAAGGGTCTCCCAGCGCTACCCTCGCATCTGAGGTGTGCCGGAGTGCTTGTGAGTGAGCTGCAGAATTAATGCGAATTGGCGAATGTGGTACTGAAGTTTATGATTTAAAAGTTCTCTCATGAAATCAGACTTGAGGAGTACTATCTCGTTAGTCCTTTGTTTTTTACATTCTTGTCCTAAATTCCTTTCTTTTCAGAGTTGGGTTAACTAACTTTTTCGTAACTTTCATTTAGTTGCTTTCTTCACATACCTGCTTTCACCGAATACTTTCTCGTACTAAATTGGTTTCTGTTCAGAATTACTGCAAATTGCCCTCTTCAGAATTACTCGTACAGTGCGTATTGCATTCATTTCTGTACTACTTCAACTATATTGCTTCCACTTCATTAAGACTTAGGCCAAATTGTAGTCTTTGGGAATAATTCCTGGCATTCAGTGATTGTTAAGTATCTTGAGAAACGAAGTGATTCATTTGTATTTTCACTAGATGTTTTACTTTCGTCGTAAAAGGAAAGCTTAGAATGATTTAATGAAAAAACTCCTGAAAGTGATCTACAACAAATACTTTGACAATTTATTTCCGTTTCAAACGAAGAATGTGTTGATATATATTTTCTACCTGTTTGCACAGCCAATTATATTGCATGTGAATTCCATGTACTGTACACGGGCTCGAGAAATGTTGCCTCGGCGCCATTACTACCTTAAAGGGATTACTGTTATCAATAGGAATTAGCTCTCCCCGGGGGAAGATGCGAGTTCTCGAGCTGAAGTTTAGGTAAATCTATCTTTCGTTGAATGAACAAATTTTTAATTTTATCATTGAGATTATTTTATTCGGTTCACTACTATCTTGTTTTTCAGCACTTACTACGTTCTTCTTGAACTATCATCTTGCTTCATGAACGTCTTCCAATCTTGCTCTTTTCAGGCGCAGAATGAGCGTGGGAGCACACCTTTCGCAAAGAACCCTCGTTCCCGTTAGCATTTCTCACTCCTTTCGGAGCACATTTTTGCAGTTACGGAGGTACAAAGTTGAAGAAGAAAGTAGTAGGTGTTGAAAAAACAGGACAGCAGTGAACCGAAAAAAGATGGTCCCTAACAGAACAAAAACCTATGTTATTTCAACAAAAAGGAAGCCTACCTAACCCTTAGCTCGGGCCCTCACATAGTCCCCCTGGGAGCGCTAATTCCCATAGATACAATAGTTGTATCCCCCTGAGGGGCGTTGTGAAAGTTATCTTGCCTAGTAATATGTTCCTTACTTCACAATTATTGAGTATTCCTACAGTGTGATTTACCGCTCGCATCATTAAATTTCTCGCATAAAAGGACCCCATTGCGCTTTTTACCTTTCATATAATGCTTTCAATAATTTCCAATACAGCAGCTTCTGAATTTTATGATCAGATTTCTACCCCTCAGGGGGATACAATTATTGTATCTATGGGAATTAGCGCTCCCAGGGGGACTATGTGAGGGCCCGAGCTGAGGGTTAGGTAGGCTTCCTTTTTGTTGAAATAACATAGGTTTTTGTTCTGTTACAGACCATCTTTTTTCGGTTCACTGCTGTCCTGTTTTTTTTCAACACCTACTACTTTCTTCTTGAACTTTGATCTTGTTTCATAAACTTCTTTCTCATCTTACTGTTTCTATGCCCTTTCTGCGTAGATTCCACGTTCCCTAAACTCCATACTAAATGGTGCCTTCCTCCTTCCTCTCTTTGGATCGCCTTTGTAGCGGATAGGGAGGCTTAAACTAACTAATAATCTAATCTCATCTGATTAGATTTCTAAATGTTTTCGGAATAATTTTTTTTCGCGTTTCTCCTGACGCTTGGTGATGTCTATCGTTAACTTGGAGGGACGAACAGAATGGAACTCAGATTTTGTAGTAAAAATCATTTACTGCAGCTGAAAAAACGACCAATCGGATACTCTCAAAGGGAGATGGTTTACATATATATAAATAAAACTACGTCTAGTTTATAGTAAAGGAAAATCTAGCTTTGAAACAACGCTCACATAGTGTTAACGAAGAGACGACATCAACCTTCAATGGTTTCCACAACACTCTCGATAATGACGAAGCATGATAGCGTTACAAGAGAAAATAATTTTATTCAGTAATGGAACACTAGGTTTAAACTCACAAAAATATATAACCGCTTCGAGTGCACTTTAACAATTTTGATCCACTTTTGAGACGTAACTAAAATGCAGATACAGAACTCGACAATGTTCGAACAATCTGTAAGAAATTCGCCCAGGTAAAGAATAAATAGATAAACTGAACACAGGTCGGTTTTTACACGACGACGAAACTACACTAGTGAAGACGAAATGTACGAGAATGTGAAAACTGGCGTAATTCTCCTGCAATAAACGAAACTTTTTTTCGCCCTTCTAGAGAAATCGTTGCCTCTTTCGTTTGGTCTTCCTCTCAAAATAATACCGATGCATCGCACCCGCACCAAGCTGTTTTACAAGGCATCACTAGAGAGTTACGTCACAAGAGACAAAATAACAGAACAGAGTCCATGTGAGTTCCAAGTGGAAGATGATTTCGAAAATCACAGCTCTCTAATACATGACCATATTGGACAGCGCAATCGGGATGCGGCACATGAGTTGGAAGCTGCAGTTTTGCTGCCTTCGCTTCGAATTTTTTGCGACAGACGAGAATTATATCTAGCAGCTGTTGGAGCAAAAGTTCGCCAGAATGAGTTTGTGACCTAAAAAATAACTTACGATTCATAATTAAGCATGCACCGAGACTCGAAGCTAACGGATTGAGTTATAGCACGAAACTCAAGGTGTCAGTGGGGAATACAAAGATCCTCTAGAGTGGTAACTAGTACAGGCATCAATAGCACATTTTTATGCGAGATGAACGAGTAGCCTGCCTTTCCCTGAGGAATGGTAACTCCATACGATATGTCAAAGAACAATTTTCGGAATAAATTCCCAAAGCGGGTCAGGAAAGAGCACAGGAGACTATCATTGTGTACGTAGGGTCGCCAAATTAACACATCTGCTACTTCCCACGGAAATGATGAAAAATGAGGAATAAGGCAAATTCCATAGAAAACAAAAATCACAGCAAGTGCTTATTCAGTAAATTATCCCACAAACCCATGCTGTGCAATAAATGTGCTCTGAACAGCACCAAAACTTTTTAACGTCCAACATTGGAAAGAACACTACAACAGCAATGTTCCACAACAAAGCCAGAGAACAGCCCGAGTTAGTTGATGGAGCTACACAGACGAACAAGAAAGTAGAGAGAACTTTCACATTGAAGTAGAGGAATAGCAGTCAGATGCAACTTTTTAGGAGTGTGAAGTGAAAGCCCCCGATGTCACTCTCTAATCAGGAAACAACGTGAAGTGATGATAGATATGAATTACAGAAGCTTCAACTGAACACCGCTTTTGCGTGAACGTCATTTCGATGACGCGGTACCTTTTTAGATTACATGAGACTGAATCTAAGAGAAATAATAGAATGAAATATCTCGAGAGCTTTACAATAATGTAGCGAGCAAAAAACAATAGAAGTAACAACAATGAACTCTTACCAAAGTATTAAAAAAATATTACTTCTGATAGAACTCGCAACAAACCTACTACAGTATATACCTTCCAGTTGAACACCCGCAAGTATCTAAGAAACTTTTTAATACCTCTTGCAGAAATATTTGGAGATTGAAAAATAACACGAATCACGTAGCGCGAAAACGTTCGTACGGAGAATGATCATGTAATTAACGCCAACTCACAAATTAACATTATGTTTTACATGAAGCCGAGAGAGTTCTTTCAAAATTAATCAACAGCCCATTTAACAAAGTAAAAGACGCCGATGAACTTCTCATGCCACGTATTGTAAACCTGTAACTTATTTTTGGAACTACAAAACTATAGAGACGACAGCACAAACAACAAAGACCCACGTTGAAACACAGCACTTAATTGAGTTACTTCCTAAAACTACGTTTTACGCACATCCAATTCATAGAAGTTTATTTTGCCAATAGAATAATAATAAATTAATAATAATAGATTTAGTTGCGTTTCCACCAGGGTCTCCAGCAATTTGCAACTACGGACCCCCATAGCTCAAGTTAGGGAATCATAAACTGCCTTTGGAGCAACGGGTGTCGAGATTTGGTTGCTGGGTCCTCGAAGCGAGGGCTCCAACAACTAAACCCCCTCAGAGCCGAGAGTTACAGCGCAGTGCGCTCGGCCATTTTCTGTTAGTACTCTCGGTCGGCGTGATACCAATCTTCCATCAATACGCACGCCTGTAAAACGGCACGTACGATGCCAATTTAATCATAGGGCTCTCTAGGGTAAAATGTTCGACAGACAGAGCAGTTGAACACAATAGATGGTTTGCGGTAAAGATAGTTTACAGGGAGCTAGATAATTCATACGTAATAGCGTCGATTTCCTGAAGATATTCCAGAAGTTCGGCGATAGGAGCGTCATAACCAAGCTCGTCTTTGATAGCGAGGGTAGGGGTGGTGGTCATCAGCCAGTAGACTGATGTACTGGCGTCTCGCGTTGTTTAATGCTGGACATTCCGTGATGTAGTGAGGCGAGTGCGTAGGCATAAAGGACAACCAGGTGGAGGTCCTCGGACTGGGCTGTTCATCAGGCATCTGTGGGTGAGATGTGTGTGGCCGCATCTGAGGCAGTCAAGGACGACTTCATTCCTTCAGGATATTTTTTCCCTCTCGTGGGAATTCAAATCGGGTGTTGTGTTTAGGAGAAAAAGTCATTTATCGATGACAGTTTTCTTTCCTTCGTGTATGTATTTTGCTAGCTGGGATTGTGTGCCGGTCTCTGTAAAAGATCATTCATTACATTTTCTGCTATGCGAAGTGCGCCAGTTTTGACCTGTTTGACGACTGACTCGTTGTCGTTGACGCCGACAAGACTAGGAATCCAATAAAATTTTAGGGTTTTGGCGCATAGGAGAAACTGTGCAAGGGGATGAGAGGCGCGTTTGTTTTAGTGTTGTAAGAGCGCGTCAGAAAAATAACTAATCATTCTTCCTTGCAGCTGCGAACAATTTGCAGTGCAATCTCAAGTGCATATTGAGGCAGCGTTAGGGAGGCATCTTCCTTCTTGTCTCGCCACACATCGCCGACTCGATCATCGTACTGAGAGCCATCGGTGAAAATCTGTGTGTGCTCTCGGTACTCCTCTCGTCGCAGGCGCTGGTTTTCTTGGATGTACAGGGCTCTGTGGGGAAATTTTCTCTTGTTAAGAGCCAGTTTTCTATTTACTTCAACGGGGCTGGTCATCCACGTAAGTACCCTAATATCCAGTCGTCGATATGAGAGGGCAGGCTTTATGTGCGGATAGTGGAAATGAAGAGATTCAGTTAGTTCGAGATTGCGAGCGGTGAAATACGGGGCGGATTGTTTGTTAATGAACAGCTTCCTGTCGGTAGGTAGTATGGCACAATTGTGGGCCGGGTTGGACAAGGGGCTTCTGATTTTGAAGAAGTATTTCAGTGAGAGGTGCTGTCTTCGCAAACTGAGGGAAATTTTGCCGGGAATGACTTGCAGGCTAGGGATCGGTGTTGATTTGAATGCTTCTGTTGCAAGTCGTAGACAATTGTTCACGATGGGGTCAAGCAGCTTGAGTGTCGATGTCGAAGCGGAGTCGTAGACGATGCAGCCGGAGTCCAGTTTTGATCCGATGAACAGTCTGTATAAGTGGAGAAAAGTTTCCTGGTCTCCCACAGTCGTGTGAGGAAATTGATTTATGGATGCTAAAGTTTTTCGGACAGCTTGATTTGACGTCGCTGATATGGGTTTTCCAGGTCAGTTAATTAACTATCCCGGGTGAGCAAAAGGAACTTCACTTCGTCAACAAAGTCGATATTTTGGTTCATGATTTTCAAGATCGGTGATAAATGAAGGCCTTGTAGGGAGGTAAAATGCACGGCCTTCGATTTGTCCACCAAAAAGGAAAAACCGCTCGCTCGCGTCCAGAGCGCCACTTAGTCGATGCACTTCTGGAGTTGCCTTAATAACGTTGAGGTCGCTGTGTCAGCACTCAGGTTGTAAGTCATCCTCGTATAGTGATGCGTGGTACCGAGGATTTTTCAAGATCCGAGATGTGATGTCACTAATTTTGATCATGAAAAGAGTTACTGATAGAACAGAACCATGTGGGACCTCATCTTCTTGGGGAAACGGGCTGGACAGGTGGTTATATACTCGTTCTTTAAAGGTATGATGGTGTAAACGATAAGGTTTAACGTAGAATCTATTCACAAGGTGCTTAGAAACATTAAGTTGAGAAAGAAGTTTATGAAACAAGATAAAAGTTGAAAAAGAAAGTAGTAGGTGCCGAAAAACAGGACAGCAGCGAACCGAGAAAATGGTCCGTAGCAAAACAAAACATAAATATTCTGTTTCAGCAAAAGGAAGGCTTACCTAACCCTTAGGTCGAGACCTTCCTTTTTCACCACTGCGAGCGTTAATTCCCGTAGATACATTAGCAGTATCCCACTGAGCGAGACCGTGTTAATCAATTTCTCCACCGAGTCAGGGTCAAATGTGCGTTTCGTTTCTGGTGCGAATTTCATGCTGTAGAAACGTGTGAACCTCGGCTGTTGAGTCACATCTAGAGGGACGAACTCGTTGTACCTGTTATATCTCGGAGGCCGGACGAATTTCTTCTAGTCGTTACGAAGTTGAGGATAAGGTAAATATCATTTGCGTCACTTATTCGAAAATATTTTCAACTTTTTCAAATCTTTCCTCGTTGGAGATTTCAGGCCCCCTCCCCCCATTGGTTCTACCCACAGATAACATGTTAATAAACAATCCTATGAGCATTTTGTTTTCAGTTTACATAGAATACTATGTTAAGAGTTACTAACTCCAAATGGAAATACTAACAGATCAAACCGCAAGAAGAGGTTGGAATACTTGCTATTAGCAAGAATTCCTTTTCATATCCTTGTCTTTAGACTATTCCCTTCACGATACGTAAATAATTACACAGTTTGGCACCAGTAAAATGTGGTTGGTCAAGGGACTGTGAAAATTCCTTGGGAAAGTAACTCAAGTTCTATCCGTAGGACTTGCAGCACGTCCCGCTCCCCTCGGCTTGCGCTGAACATCGATCAGTTGAGGGCAGAACTAGATGAGAAGTTTACAGCCACGTCACGACATTCGTTAACCCTTTGCCGTCAAAGTAAATTTCAAAATCCACTTTCATAAACAGCTCTAATATATTTTATTCCTTGTGAAATTTGTGCCGTAATGTGTTCTTCAAAGTTCATTGCTGAGTGGCAGTCACTTCCTTGTTGTGATGTCGGTGACTACATGATGCCGGTACCCGCTTAATGATGGTGGTTGTGAGGCAAGGTAATATGAGTACAAAATGCGGACGTTAAAGGGTTAAATTCGAAGTACAATTAACATTCCAGCTTCATTAATGAACTATCAATGTACAAATGAGAAAATTTAGTTCGAGGACGTCAAAGCCAGCAAAATATTTGAATTTTCTTTGGCTGGACTCGCTGAACCACAGAGGTCCATAATACCAAAAAGGTGGAATGAGGAAGACATAACAGTGACGACGTTGGAACGCAAATGTCTGTGGCATGATAAGCCGCCCACCCCACCAGTGGAAGGATTTAATGCCGATTCCACAGAGGAACACCCAAGTTTGCACAAAATGATGACGAGGACGGACAAAATAACCATTATTATTTATATGAGATACCTTAACGCACCAATCCCTATTGTTACTGTTCGACTCATGGATGAAATCGCAAGAAAAAAACAGAGATGAAAGTCTAGAAAGATGACGAGTAGCCCGTACAAGAGCGTAGCAAAATGACAGACAGGCCAACTTAACCAAAAGGTTTGTGCACAGAAACCTTCAACAAGCTCTGAGACTTTTAGAGACACACAATTTTATCGAAGCACCGAAACCCTAAGCCCAGCACATTTCTTCGCATTAAAATATTTGCTTCCAAAAAGTTATTTTTGAGGCCAAACGCAACTTCTCAAAACCGAGCAGAGAGACAACCATGGTGCTTGGCTACGCTGAACTTTGTATCAAACGTCACCCAGCAAACACCAAGTGACATCCCGTGATGTCATTCAGAGCAATGCTTCGTTATTGGAGCCATCATGGGAGAATTAACACAGTAGGATTCATAAAATCTTAAAATAAAAAACAAACTCAGAAATAACCATATGAGAGCCAATGGTGTATAAAAATCTGTCTGAAAAAAAAAAAATATTCAATTAGAACAGGAAGGAAGTTGAACATTTGAAAATTAACACATATGGCCACCCGACCACTAGTGGCATTTGGCGATCAACCAGAAAAAAGGTAGCACTGGGGATACCAAGTCAAGTTTAGCGTATACAACTAAGATGCCTAATTAACGATAAAAGTTCCATCGAATTGTGAAATGAAGAAAGCTGATTTCACAGCCTACAAACCAACCAAATTAGAAAATCAACGAGAAACTTGAATTTGTTTCATCCTTGCGGTGCTCACCAAGCCCCAGCAAGACGAGCAAGTTTGTAAGAGCGTCAGCTCTGGGAGCGAAAGAGCTGTTCTGTGATACAAGAATCAACTATCAAAGAATGAATAATAAATCTATTTAATCTAGACTGAGTACCAATCACGGATACAGCCTACAGATAGCAGCAGACCAGGAGCTTTGCCAAAAGCGTGCTACAATGCTTTCAAATTCTTAATTTCGACGATACAAGCAGTTGTGGAAGAAACCTGCGTTTATTTTCCATAAGCAGGAGACTGGACTTCCAAAGCTCCTCCAAGCTTCATTTCGGGTTCTCAAGTAAGCAAGTGAAATACGGTGAGTTGCTAGCGCTGCGCTGACCAGCGCATATCGCGCTGAACGTCACAAAGGTTGATATTTATGCAGTGTTAACAGCTGCCACGAAGTATTCCCTTCAGAATACAACACAAAATAACGCCAAGCCCATTTATGCTGTTGTTAGTGTAATGATCAGTCTCAGGGCACGGAGAGAGAGAACGTCGTATGTTCGCCGAGAGACACCACTTGGCTAGCTATGACACTTCAACTACGAAGACTTACTCCACGGTTCCAAACTTCATGTCTCAAAATGAGGTACTTCTCAATTCAAGAACGGTGTCAGGGTGCTGATATCGAAGGGAGATCGCTGAGACTCTGCTGACATGCCACGCAACATCGCATCCGAGTTGTGGCCGCGACGGACAGTTGGAGGTCTCATTCGACGACATGTTACAGCACAGAAAACTCATCAGCTCCCAGAGGTCAGCTCATAATCAACATTTGATGCACTCGAAACACAATTTCCATAAAACTAGACGCGAGGAAACAAATTTTAGCTTGTCCAGCTCGCTCGAGTTTGTTGAGCCCACTGAAACTTAAGCTACACCTAACATATAACGTACAATACTGCCGAGCTTATCCTTACATTAATTCACATCCCATAAACTATGTACTGTACAACGATACGTCCGTCGAATTTCAAACCAGTCAGCACAATGCGTCATGTACTAAATGTATCAACAAAGATCGCAGAATAAATATCTGATGACCGCCACATTGCAGTAACGCTCACAAGCAACAGATACAGCGGCAGTTAAGGGGCGTTGACACCACCACTTGGCAAGAGCGAATCAAGTAATGAATAGAAGGAAGCAGTTTTGTGAGTAGGCTTTAGATAAGCATTGTACAATGGTGTCAAACATTTCTTGAAAATGTAATTCAAGTATGACTCGTTTACTTTGACCCTGCAGATCATTCGATGGCTAAGACCAAGTGCCACAACAACATTTCATAATGAACGTGTTTTCTGGTCTTCACTAACTTTTGTATAGTCCACCAAACGCAGGTGTTCTTGAGCGAGTTTCGGTCTAGGAGAAAAATTCTAAGCACAAGGCCCCACTCTCCCCAGGTGTCTGAAATGGGTACCGGTCTTGACCGGGGGAAAGCGTCATGGCGTCCTGGTGTTAGTTATAAGGCATTTGAAAAACCAATGTAAAGGTGATATGTATCATGCTTCAATTGGAAATAAAGCATCCGTAGATGCCGATGTTTGTTTGTTTGTTTCTTATTCGAATGATGGAGCGCAGACATCGCTTGTGAACAACGAAAGATATGAGGAAGACGCGCAATACGCAGGGCAAGACTTTCATAATAATTCAGAATTACAGACTCACTTGCCCGTTCGTAAGTAAGGCTTGTTCTCCAACCTCGTATGATGTCACGGGTCAAAAATCCTCCTGTCTGGACAAAAAATGAGAACTATTGGCCGTCCTCTTACTTGAAATAAACCGAGTAGCCAGAACGCAGTACATATTGCAGCCTCCTTTATTAAATTCATGGCAAAAGTTCTATAGGGATAAGTTTGAAAAGTGCTGAAGACAAGTAACGGTAGACTTATATTCCGCTGCAAATTTTTTTTCACAAAAAGTTACCTAAAACAGCAAGCGATGAAATCGTCAAGAGACATTGAAAAGGTAGAATGATGCATTAATTACAAGAAAAACAATATCGAGGTACATTGAATGAGAACACAAATGAACAGGTAATAAAATTAACAGTAAACAAAGCTGATGATGAAAAAACCGTTCAGAACGAGAACAAACTTGAAGCAGAAGTTTTGGCCGTGAGATCAGAAAGATAACAAGGAGAAGGAATGTAAGAATCTTGGTACAACTATTTACAGGAGATTTAGCAATCGTGTAACGAATAACTAATTTGTACAAGCATGCCTCCTAGAGCGGTACCAGCTACCACCAGCATGCCACTGGAATGGTACCAGCTACCACCAGCATGCCACTGGGGCGGTACCAGCTACCACCAGCATGCCACTGGGGCGGTACCAGCTACCAACAGCATGC
>JACJUY010000371.1:17332-32723 GCA_014220935.1 Platorchestia sp. MABIK
ATCATTGCAATTCTGCGAGATCATTGCAATTCTGCGAGATCATTGCAATTCTGCGAGATCATTGCAATTCTGCGAGATCATTGCAATTCTGCGCGTACCTTGTAATTCTGCGCGCACCTTGTAATTCTGCGCGTACCTTGTAATTCTGCGCGCACCTTGTAATTCTGCGCGCACCTTGCAATTCTGCGCGCACCTTGCAATTCTGCGCGCACCTTGTAATTCTGCGCGCACCTTGCAATTCTGCGCGCACCTTGCAATTCTGCGCGCACCTTGCAATTCTGCGCGCACCTTGTAATTCTGCGCGCACTTTGCAATTCTGCGCGCACCTTGCAATTCTGCGCGCACCTTGCAATTCTGCACGCATTCTATAACTCTTCACGGTCTTGTGATTCGTCACGAATCCAAGGAATTTTTCCGATCCTCTAAGAAATTTCATGAATCTTATGAATCTCGGCGAATCTTTCAAACCTTTATGAATATTTCAGACTCAATATGAATTTAACAAATCTTTGTGGCCATTATGAATCATTATCAATTTTACAAATCTTTACTTATCTTCAGAACTTTAAAAATGTAACGCATCTTTAATTCAACGGATATTTGCCAAAAGTACAAAATTTAACCTCGCAAAATCGACAGCACACCGCGTACTGAGGGATAAATTGTGTTTTTAGATAAAGTAGATATACGTGTAAATAATTCTTCTACTGGATTTCGGTCGAATATTGAATAATAACCTAACGCTCTGAACCTATTTTAAATCGATTAAACGGATATTAAAACGAATAATTTAATGTGGTATAAAATAAATCATTTCGAATCAACCGGTTGTATGATTTATCGAACATTGTAGTCTAATAGCATCGTAACTTCCACATTACTGGTCAGCGAGAGACTTTGCTACGATATCGATCAATAATCTGCTAAATCGTATATATTGGGAAAATAATATTCAGGTTTTACTATTATTTGCCTACAGATCAGTAACATTCATTTGCCGAAATTTGCACAAAAGAATTCATGAAATCAGAAACTAGAGTCGTTTCGATTCTTTTAGGCTACTTTCACTATGCTTTATAACAAAGCCATGAACTTCGCTGCGCGAATTCAACCATGCTCTTAATTTTCTATCATAAATGGATTTAGAGCATACTATATTTTTCCTACCAAAAAGGGAAAAAAAAATTTCTCGTGTTATTTTCGACAAAAAATATTTCACATTGTAAAACTTCGCGGCTTTGGCGAAGAAGAGGCGGTACTAAAAATTCGCGCAGCGTAACGATAAAATTTCAGAAGTTTTTCTGCTCAAATGTTCACCTAGAGCAAATAATCACCTCACCTATTGACCTCAAGCGAGTCGCATCTAGGCTGGTCTCGCAGTCAAGCTACATCTAGGCTGGCCTCTGTCAAGTCACATCTAGGCTTTTCGCAGTTAAACCGTTACATTTTTGACAAAAATTCCATATAATGTAGAAAATTTCTTTAGTATCTCACTAGAAGTGACTTGAGCATTGGAAAACGCGGTTTTTTACGTTAATCTCACTCTGATTCGCTCTAGGAAAAACTCGATTTTCAACTTGCGAATTTAGACCATTTTTTAAAAGAATTTCATAATAATTTTGCGAGAATAATTCGAGAATTTCTGGTCAAGTAATTAGTTCTTCCTTATTTACAACAGAGTATTTCAGCGTATTTTTACCAAAGTTTCAGCGCATTTGGTAACATTGAGTGAGAAGGTGAAAAAATATCGTTAGGCTATAACCTCACGTTTTGACAAAAATGTCGCGTAATGAAAATGTTGGAAATTTTTTGATTTCTCGCTAGAAATTACTTGAAAATTAGAAAACGTGGTTTTAGAGTTAATATCAGACTGATTTGCCCTGGGAAAAACTCTAAAATCAACTTGCGGATTTGGTCCCTTTTCTAACAGATTTTCATAACAATTTTATGAGAATTTTATTAGAATTGCTGGTGAAATAATTAGTTTTTCCTGATGTGCAACCGAGTATTGAAGTTGTCAAAAAGTTTCAGAACTTTTGGAAACATTGAGTGAAAACGTGAAAAAATATTTACGGCTCATCTATAAGGGTCTCGGTCAAGCCACATATAGGCTAGTCTCTGTCAGGCCGCATTTAGGTTGGTCTCGGTTAAGCTACATCTAGGCTGGTCGCAGTTGAGCCGCATCTAGGCTGGTTTCGGCTAAACCACGTCAGCTGCATTCGGTCCACCATCTTACATGTATAGGCTGGGTACAAAATATCTCGCTGGCCGAAGGTCACTGGACAAAAGCGGGCGATTGAGCTGCGACTGATATACGCGCGTTTTCAAGTCGCTTCGAGGGCAAATATTCTCTGGTCATGACGTTAGGCTCTTAAGATAATTTTGATAACACAGGCTAGTTCTAGGTTTGTTAGTAAATGCGACAAGTGCAATATAATATTTTTACTGCAAAATAAAATAATGTCGTCGTCTGCTGCTGTCTTCAGCAAGAACGATTGAGGCTCAACAGCCCATTGAAGGTATTAAATGATAATGATTTTCGAAAACTTCCTGAACTTGTCAACAATATAGCGTTTGTGAGTAAAAATTCGGTGAAACTCCGAGAACTCTTGTCTCCAGACTAATAAAATTTGAGGTCAACCTTCCGTAATTTTTCGTTGGGGAATCAGGCTACAATAACAAGTGTGAGTACATGCAGCACTGCGCGTTGGCAAGTAGAATTTTTATTTCATTCTGCGTAATTCATTAAACCTAGATTAGTCACCCTATCGCATTAAACGTCGCATATTCAATATTCACACTTAATTTCTCTTGTTTAATGAATCGTTATTTGTATGAAATTAATGTCTAGTTTCAAGCAAACGGAAAATTTCCATGTATGTTTTACCTTTCAAAATTGAGTATAACAGATCAATTGTACGTAGTTTTCAGTTTATAATTCCTTTAGAGGAACATTATAAAGAAAAATATTCGGAGTGTAGTGACATTTTACTACAGAAAGGTGATATTCCAAATCAAAAAGAGATTCTTTGTGTCAGTTAACGCGTCTACAGCGAAGGGACTCACCGGTTGTTGCAGAAGGGATTTTCGTAATGCTGCTGACAGACCTGCAGTCACTAACTCAATTTTTCATAAATACTTAATGAAAGCTAAATGAAGGCACGAATTAGTGTTTGCTATTTTCAATACTGCTCACTACAATTGGCTGTGAATTTGAAATGAATTTAGAACTTTCGTTCAATCCAATGCAGTTAACATATTAATGCAAAATCTAGTAATACAGTACATATTCGGTCTCGCGAACAGACAAAGAAAATCAGTTCACAATGTTTTCAAATTTTAGAGATGATGTCCTCGATTACTCAGGAATTCGTTCAAGTGTATTCCTCATTAGTGTGATACAGCTATTGTCTTTATGAAAATTAGCACTCCCAGGGGGAAGATGTAAGGTCTCGGCCGAAGATTTGGTAAGCCTTCCATTTGTCGAAGTACAACTGATTTCTTGTTTGGTTCCATCTTTTCTCGGTTCAGTATATTATCTTTTGTCAGCCCGTAATACTTTCTTGAGCTTTCATCTTGTTTCATAACCTCTCAGAGGGATACAACTATTGTCTCTGTGGGAATTAGCGTTCCAAGGAAGAATTCAAATGTAAGGAAAGGCCTGAGCCAAGGGTTGAGTAGGCTTTCTTTTTGTTAAAATATAATCTTTTATTTTGAACATCTTTTTTCGCTTCACAGCTGTCCTGTTTTTCAGCACCTACTTTTTTCTTTCTTAATTTTTATCTTGTTTAATGGACTTCTTTCTCAACTCTGTTCCTATGTACCTTGTGTATAGAAACGCGTTCCTTGAAGTCCATACTAAATGGGACCTTCCTCCTTTCTCTTTTTGGAACGTCATTGTTGCGTTTAGGTAGACTTAAGCTGAAATCTAATAGACTAATCTTGTTTCAGAAGCTTCTTTCAAGTGTCTATTCGCCAAGCGTTGGGGACACACTTTGCCATAGATTCTCCGTTCCCTGTATTTTACACTTAATCGTGCATTCCTCTTTCCTCTCTTGGGAACACTATTTTCGCTAAGGAGGTTGAAAAGAAAGTGTTTTCAATGAAAAAATGTTTTCAAGTATTTTTAAACATCTGTATTTCTGCAATTTGTGAGGCTCGTTGTTAGAAACTTCATTAATGTACAGACCAAGATGAACGATTTTTCATTGATTTCGCTCGGTTGAGTCAGAGGAACTAGAAATGGTGAGCGAAATGAAGTCTGATTTCAGAAAATATTTCGCTCGCGCAGCTTGTACTTCGTACTTTATAACGTCGCTGATGTGGTTTAGGAAATGAGAATTGCACGTGGTAATGTTATAGACGAATTCGTTGCTACAGAGCTGTTTTTAAATCCATTGTTGAGTTTCGATGACGGACTTCACGTAAATGAAGAATGAAGGAAAAAGAAACGTACGCATTGGTTACATTCACCCACTCATTTAATGTTTCAGTTTTTACAAACAATGCATTCGTAAATGTACATATACTACACGAGTTCGTTCAAGTTGTGCACAGAGACCCAACCACGAAACAAATCATTACAAACAAAACCCCTCATCGAAAAATATACCACCTACATGCAGGGACATTTTCAGCACGCAAGAAACTGAAAGTTCCAAGAAGCCATCAGCAGAAAATAGTATTCAAAAGTTGTGAATTGAATATGGGAATCTAAGAGCACTACTTTTTATATTTTTCAAAAATAGCAACTAAAGACACTGAAGAAGAGTGAAGCATAAGTCAATGCTGCAAAACTTGCAGCGAGAAATCAAGCCCAATGCAAACCTCAGCACGGCAGTGTCTAATTTTTTTGCGTTATTTAAAAAAAAATCAAAACGACAATGCACCAAACAACCTTATACAAAACGGTGGAACTTGTGATCTTGAACTAACGTCCTCCGAAAAGTAGCTCAACTCGCCGAAAAAAAAATGAACCTTATTGCACTAGTTCCTGCAGCAAAAAATTTAACAGCATACCCCATGGAGGCAAGAACAACACTCCGTTTTTCCCTATAAAACGGAGCTATGCTCTGTTTTTTTTTTCACGACACGGACGCGGCGTACAATTATAAAATATTAAATTCTATACAATAACGTGATTGTTCGAGTATGGTAGGTATGAGATATTTACAGCGAACCTAAAACACATTTTATGCCAGCTGAGACCAAGCACCAATTTGATTTTATTCGAGAGCGATAATTTCCTGAGTTTCAGCGAACGGAAGATCTATGACGTGTGAGAACAAGATTTTCACTTTTACTGTTTTCGTCACAATTCAATAAATGCGAATTTCAGGGTTGAAGTCTAATCGTTGGTAAATTTTTACAAGTTATTGAATTAAAATTCATGGGCAAATTAGAATGAGCTTAAATCCTAGTATATGTACAATGCTGAAACATTGACTAGCATAACATAGCTAAATGTTACAAGGTTAATTCCAACGATAATGTACAATGCCTTACGATATTAGCTCGCCAGTACGAGCAATAAGTCTCGCTCGCACTGGATTAGTATATTTTATTATTAATACCGATCGCAAAAAGTACGCAACAAGGACAACAGTCTTTCTTACAGTGACATACGCTACAACATTTTCCTTAGTGTCGCTTGCTATCTTGGCACGTCAACGAGAACAAAATTTCAACATGTGCGCACGAATGGATGAAAATCACAACGGCTACAGTTAAACCGCACCGATTCTCCCCATTTCCACCCATTTCATTAAATTTTGCGTATCATAGACCTTCATCCACTTCACTGAAGCGAGATACGCGCTGAGAGGGAATGTTGCTTCTGCACCATTCTCTGAAAAAAACGCACGAAATCCTATTCGTTCCAAACCGTTTATGAGTTACATGTAAATAACAGATTTAGCCTAGGTGGAATTTCATAGAGTAAACAATATATCATTTTTATGGACCTTAAGCCTAAATTATTTTTAAGTGTACTTCGAAGCTCGTAAAGTCGAGCCGCTGTCATATTTGACAACAGATCACCGTGGTAGGTAAAATTCGAGTTTCCAGCGCCGTAAGTCACCATTTATAATTTTATTGCCATATTACATAATTCTTCATGTTTTCATGATTAACCCCATGAATGGCTGAAACAGATTACAATCAAAATTTACAAAATAAAATTGAAAAAAATGAAATAGAAATAGAGATTCAGTAGAAGTGATTTTTTTTATAGCATCGAGGACGAAATTCTTTAAGTAGTACCACTTCCTCACTCATTCATGCTAGTGAAACGCTGAGAATGACTGCGTCAGTATTTAATGTTTGAACACTGCTCTTTGATGCCTGTAACGCAAAGGAAGGAACACTTCTAATGAATTAAAATGTGAAAATTAAAAAAATGATTTTATGCGTACAAAATGTACTCTTATTATGGCAAATGAATGGCTAACAAATCATGTAATGGACGCCGGTAAGCGTTAAAAATTATAAATTTTCGAAGCACGTCCTTACACCGGCTAAGTCAAGAACTACATCTAATTGAATAACATTACAATTGGGAGAAATGCAAGTCCATTAAGTTCCGTTGTCAATGACATGAGAAAATCATTTCCTAATCAAACATCGAATTAAAAATTTTACAATTGAGAGCGAATTTACGTTTCTGATATTGAATGCATAATGAAATGAAAAATTGTTCCCCGATCTCTGAAAACTTCATGCAGCCTGAATAGAAGGTCCAGGTCTTGAATATAGATAAGAGAAAATCAAAGAAAAATCAGTTCGCCAAAATCATCTCAGGTCAAGCTCCCAAAAATGAATGAAAGCAAATCCCAAACAGCGAATTCTTATATCAAATTTTCAAGCATGAAAATTCGTTCCAGGCTACTCTGTTTTAATTCGAATACTTCATGAAACCCGAGGCCACGAGACGCAGAAGGTCAAAGGAGACAAGTTCTAGCGACAAGCGCACGACAATACAGCAGCAAAGACTGACCGAACCTCAAATGAGAGCAATAATTGTAAGAAATGCAAAAGGCGGAGCCACGCAGAAAAAATTGATGCGTGGGAGGGTGCCGTAATGGGGAAAAAAGGCATCATGGACGAACGAGAGATAAGTTAGAACCCCAAAGCGTTGGGGAGGAGGGGAGGGTCGGGGCAGGCGTTCACAATGGCGGTGAGCCAGAAGCAGCGGTCGAGTCACGCTGACCCTTCCAGCCATCAGGGGAGGGGAGTGGGAGAGGAGTTGGCGGAGGGAAGCGGGAGAGAAGTTGCCGGGGGAAGCGGGAGGGGAATTGGCGGGAGAAGTGGGAGAGGAGTTGGCGGAGGGAAGCGGGAGAGAAGTTGCTGGGGGAAGCGGGAGAGAAGTTGCTGGGGGAAGCGGGAGAGGAGTCGGCGGAGGTAAGCGGGAGAGGAGTTGGCATAATGAAAGGAGTAAATTCGGATAACAAAAAACTATGAGGGCAAAATGGGATGAGAGAGAAGATATTGTATTCCACTGGATTTGACAAAAACATTAGAGACGTTATCTTCAGATAAAAACAATCGCTATAGAGGAAAAAAAATCACATCTTAATATACGACAGATGATGAATGACATTGATTTAGAGAAAATTCCAATCTATGAAATTATCAAACCTTCAAGCAAAACGACCGGAGTGAACAATCTAAATTATTAAAGGTCACTCAAGGTGAGCGATACTTGCGAAGTTAAGCGAGAGGGAAACCTGAGGGCAAAAACGAGAGAATGGTCGCATGAGTGACCGCTGAGGAAAAGAAAGACATTCGTTGAACTTTTTCGTTGGTGGAGTTCCAAGCTAAGAGACATCAACTAATGCCTGATGCAAGCACAAAAATTACGGAAACGCCGACTCGGAAAATAAGTTATTAACAGTCGATGATACAAAAATTGGTACAGTTGTCTGACGTTCTAGAAAACAAAAACAGATGTTCAGATAACGCGAAGTAGTGCTGTATAGCAGTTAATTTGATAATAGTTGGAACAGTTACTGAAAAATGTACGAGTCTATCAAAAAATTGAATTAGACATACAGCACTTATCAACTTGAGACATTCCTTAAAGAGGAAGGAAACGTTTTTAATGTTCTAATTCTTCGCATCTGTGAGAAATAGCTCTCAACGATAAAATCTTTTTAATGAAAATTTTACGAAAAATTTCGAAGCACTATGATTCGCAAGCGTGTTCAGCTCCATATACTCAATGTTAATAACATTTATTAAAATTATACGCGTGAGATTTCAACCTTCAGAAACATCTAAAACACTTGGGTTTGCAAGCGTGCTCTGCTACAGACTCCAGTGCTGATGACAAGCAATAAAAATTATATACGTAAGATTTAGTTACGTAAAATTCGAAACCACCTCACTGTTTTTCTCTCCGAACGGCAAAAAAGCTTCAGAAAACACTAAATATCAAAGAAATGAAGAAGCAAGTTAATTCGATTCGACGCTCAATATTTAATTTTGTTTTTAGCCAAGATATTATTAAACGCTATACGCTCAAATGATGACTTTTTCCGAATGACAAGTTAACACACTACTTGGAAATTTAGAAATCCATTAAGCACATGCAATATGTAATGTTAATAGCACCCATAAAAATGTAAAAAAATCTAGCACGAATTCCTCGTACATTTCTACAAACAAACCTCATTTAACTGAGACATACATACACAGGCAACAACACGAGCTAAGCAACACACTGATGAAAAACTCCATTTCTATGGCCGCAATAACGAAGAACACGTTAAAAGAATTCCTAAGAGCAAGAAGAGTGAAGATCTAATGCTACATTTTTACTCATATTCGCGTCACGCGAATTGTCCTTCGCTGAGCGTCTGTTCCTATACTTGACAACTGGAAGACTGCGGGAGTATGGGACTGAGTGCAAGTACCGTTAAAAAGCTCATGGATGCAAATGCGGGCGGGGTGAGAAGGGCGATACCTGCTGGAGCTGAAAAAATTATTATAGCTTTTTGTGCTAGAAATTTTCCGGCCCATTGCTAATCCCTTTTCGCTCGCTTATATAAGCGAGGAGTTGCTCGCACAACGGTGTGATTTCAGTGAACTGGACAAACAAATACGAGGCAAACAAACGGCAGTTCAAAACAGGAAATCATCTCAAAATCTTTGGCCGCTCTTACATTACTTATAAAATACCATCTCACGACACGCTGCCGTAAAATACCTTGTCATGACACATTGCAGCAAACTAATATTATGACACAATTTGATCATGACACACTATCGCGATGCACTACCACCTCCTCATCCATTTGAGCACCTTCACAGATGATAAAATGACACACTCTCAAGAACGCGCTACACTTCAACCAAAGAAAGGAATAATAATTCTTTCATCATCCGTAACAGGAAAAAACTACAGACAGAGAAGCCAAAATTGGGCTGGGACTAAACTCTCAGCTATGATTACATTAATTGATAAGACGCTCTTTAACGTGGACAAATTACAGTCATACTAAATGGCCCTCCATGTGTGAGGGGTCAGGAGGAGAAGGAGGGGCAGGAGGATGGTTCACTGATCGTCCCCCCGGTTGAAAAGTGGACAGGGGAGCGTCGTTGTGTCTAAGCCCATCAGAACCGACCACAGCATTGTGGTGGTCGATGGTGATGGAGTGCGGGTCCATCGACAGGCTCGTCGGCTCTGAAGGAATGGAATGCTGCTCCAAACCCATGGATCCCATCATGTTGATTGGCGGCGGGGGCGCCGAGTCTAAACCTAGAGCCTGGTAAGTGGTCTCGCCGATGTCTGGGCCCACAGGGACCTGAGATTCAGGGAAATTGTGAAGACCTAACGTGACATTGGGGGCCGCGTGGTACTGGGAAGGGGCGCCGTTCGGGAGACCCGTGGGTGAAGGGGTGTATGAGTACGTGAGGTAAGCGCCGTGACCTTCGGGGGATGCACTGTAGTGGGTCGCGCGAGAAGGGGGTCGAGGTGTCACTTTGCCTGCTCAAACCAAGCCCAATTAATTTCATGCATTTTTCACACAGGGAGACAGAAGCGAGTGCAATAGTGACGGCCCATACTAACTAAGTATCTTGCCAAAGATTGATATATTATTATTGTTAGTTTTCCATAGTTATTTTTGGTGTCCCTAGACCTCGAATGAGGAATTCAATATAAACACGAACATTTCAGTAAATTCTTCTTTAACAAAACAGGTCATGCGCATGGAAATTTCTTGCAGAAAACTCCGTAAAGCAGATTCAAAGAACTCGGTTAAAGCGAACAATAGGAAAGAGCTCAGAGCGAAGCCAGCAAACCGACTACGGCACCGGCCGTTCCAGAGAGTCTTTGGATCAGACGTTATGTCTTCCTTCCCGTACTTAGCTCTTCCGTTTCTCTAGGTGATGTTTCAAAATAAATCAGAGCTTGTGACGCAGCGAACAAGGGGCTGTTCAAAGGCACGGGTTCGGGCGGAAGCGGAGCTTCGTGAATGATCAGGACGCGAGTTGAGGCCGAATTTTTAAGCGAGTTAGTAAATTTTAAAGGATTGAATTTTTCTAGGGAATCAAAGCTCCATGGAATTTGAATTCTGAGAAGCAAATTTTTCCCTCGTTTAAGGATTTCTACGAACGCTTGGATTAATCTTTTGAAACATTTGTAAGACCTCACAGCCAGTGAGTAATCCATATCTGAATCTAAAAGGTTTTCAAAATTTCAGTGAAATGAATGAAGCAATTCCGGCATTCGGCAATAAAAAATTAAAATAGGTACCTTACACTCCAACGAACAATATTAAATGGAGAGTAAATTCATATTTTCAGCAAGAAATTTATCTCATGTTCGGAATCGTGGCAAATAAAATTTTCGCCGTAAAAAAAGTTTTCAGCTTATCCATAGCTACCGTAATGCAAGTGTTCCGATCACTACGTCGAAAAATAATCAATACATTACAAATAAATCAAAAAATAACCTACAAAATCAGGTTTCTAATTTCAAAAGTAGATTTATACCAATTAGTGCAGGATACTGTCCAATGAGTGAGATCTTCAAATTATACTGACATATAACTGCGTTGAATCTGAACAAAATTCAAGTTGTTTCCCTAAATTTTCTTAATATAACCCTAAAAAATCAGATTACAGTTGCTCTGCATTGATGAAATCTTATTAAGAACACGGTTAGAGCCACTGCGCTGAAGAAATGAAACTCACAAGCTTTACATCACAATGCAAAAGAGATCACAAATGTTCTTAAATTAGTTTCTGAGACTCGGTAGGAAAACGGCAAAAAAAATCTTCGTACTTTTTCAGAATAAAATCATTTAATTTATATTATGAAATATTGAAAGTTCCAGTGAAATTTTGACCATTTCTTCGCACATTTTCCAAAATTATTAAGTTTTCAACACTAATTCAGTTTCCGGAAATTAATTCACAGTTTTTCAATCAGATATCCGGGAAACAAGCATAGCATTCTCTCAAGGTAAGCTCTTCTGTCACTCGTTCTTATATAACATGAATTTCAACCGAGGATTTCCGCACAGATGATCACTATGAATCTCAACACAAGGATTTATTTTTACAAATTTAATAAAATTAAATCAAAGCTGAGTCAAAACACATTTAACATCAGAAAGAAAAACACATTTCGTGTACCTCTGAACTTTCCCAGATTGTGAATTACCGTGAAGTTTATGGCAACCTCAAAAGAATTTAAGTCAACTTTATCACACACCAACTATTAAAGACGAAACCAATGCTAACACTTCAAACGTAATTTTTTTACTCAAATAAAGAGAAAATCTCACCCCATTGATGATTGTATGCGTTCCTACACAAGAACGAAACCAATGCTAACACTTCAAAAACAATTATTTTATTTCAAATAAAGAGAGAATCTCACCCAATTGATGATTGTATGCGTTCCTACGCAAGACCTCGGCGTAGTCGTCCTCGTGAGGGTTGTAGGCCGCGGAGGAAGGCTGGGAAGGCGTTTGGCTCGCATACTCGGGTGGAGGCTCGATCTGGTCGATGAGGTACGCCGACCCGCCATGCTTGTGGTGCCCTTGGTCCTGCACACCGTGGCACCAAAGAAAAAAATCAATACGAGCTTAGAAGAATTCTAATTACCTTCCGTTGCGGGATGCGAATCGTACACTGACTTTTAGGGCAATCAATGCCGGTTGAGGTCTTTTGATTATTTGATACGTGAATTAGGGTATGATTTATTCCAAGTAGAATTTATTTCACATCATTTAACGTTAGATTTACAACATTTTTCATCACGGACGATTGTCACTGAATTTTTATCAGCGGAGATGTATGAGATAAACGCGTATTACTTCACATGCTTGTCGAGTAACGCACTCCTGACTAAAAGTAAAAAGAACAGAATCGGCAAAATAGTTCAAACACTGAAATCGAAACGAAAACGAAAAACAATTTCACATTCAAGTGAACATCAATTAAAAAATTGATGATGATAAAAACACTAATTAAGAAACTAAGCTTAAGAGAAAATGCAAAAAGCACTTCAAACTTGGTTGAAGAAAACACAGGAAAGCTTTCCAAAAGAAGCACACTCTAAAGTTTTCTTAAGAAGTCGCCGTATTATGGCACGAGAGCCACACAGGAGACTCTGATTCAGATGAAGAAACAACAGCGAGCCACAGGAGCTAATAAAACAGGAGCCACGGGAAATAATACAGAGAAAATAGGCGCTGTGATAGCGGGCGCCCGTCATTACGCCTGCTTTTGTGACACCTCACGAGCTTATTTGACCACTCGTCGGTATACGTGCTACGCAGCACAGACAAGGCCTCACGTCAGAATTTAGGGACAGAAAAAGGTTATGGTCGCGCAGAAATTCCTTGATTAAAATACCAGTCTAGGTCCGAAGATTTCATCGAGCCGAGTTACGATTACTAAAGGTGGAATACGTCATTTTAACAGGCAGGCAGGGTTTGAATCAGAATCTACATACAAGATCACTCAAGAAAGGCATATTCTGCTGGAAAACTTGAGTAAATAGATGCTCTAATGAAGCCAATCGGTGAATGTTTCATAATGGTGGGCCACTCCATTACGCAGGGAAAAGTGAAACTGCAGGTCTGTGTCTCCAGAAGAACGTAATTGCGACCGCCGAATCAACACCGACACTACAATGTAGTTTGAGTAATTTAATAGAAAGATTATTTGATAAGAGATAGAGTATCACAGAAGATAATGGTGTTTTATATCTCCTACCCAAGCAGAATGAAGGATTAGATAAGGTAATTTAAGCCTCCCTAACTGCGACAGAGGCGTTCCAAAAATAGGAAGGAGGAAGGCGCCATTTAGTATGGACTTCAGAAAGCGGTATCTATGCACAAGGTGTATAGAAATGGTAAATTGAGATAGAAGTTAACGAAACAAGATAAAAGTTGAAGAAAACAGTAGGTGTTGAAATACAGGACATCAGTGAACCGAAAAATGATGGTTCGTAACGAAAGAAAAAAAGTTCTATTTCAACAAAAGGAAGGGGTACTCTCTTAGCTCGAGACCTCACATTTTCCCCTCGGGAGTGCTATTCCTATAAATACAATAGTAGTATCATCTCCCAGCCATGCCAATGGATGCCAATAAAAAATTCGATGTGTTTTCCGAACTAGCTCTTAGTGCTAAATTATGTTAAAGAAATTCTGTAGATAAAAGGAGTGCGCGAACTTGGGCACGTACGATTACCAAAATAAAGCCCGAGTATTACAAGGAAACGTTCTATTTCTGCATTACTGCATTAGCTTAACCGCACCAAGCTTTGTTAAAAAACACAACAATTCCATCATATTATGAGGTGGCCCAAAATGAAATTCCATTTTTTAAACTACTTTCCAGCATGGGTAAAGAATACAGTCTAGGATGTGTTTGCATATGATTTAAGGGATGAATACAGTCATAAACTTCAGTCTTGGATGCCAGTCAATACAAAGAGTGCACCGGTTCCTGATTTTGAAGGCAACTCATGGTAAATTAAAAAGTCAAATACTTTGAAATTGTAATTCGTTTACATATGTTAATAATTCCGTCGTGGTTATGGGAAATGAACCTCCATTGAAGAATGACCTCTGGACGAGAATCATGAACCATTAGAATGAGTCAACCTAGATAATCTACATTCAGAGAATAACTGGACAATTAAAATGCTTATGAACTATCATACATATTAATCGAGGAGAATCCAGTTAAACAAGGAAATAGACGTAACGAAATCGTAAGATACTTGGGATTCACATTTTTTCGCGTTTACAGTATTATAAAATTGGAAATAAACGGGTGGGGCCGAATTCTATTTGAGAAGTTCGCGAGTACATCTGACTTTTTTCAGAAATTGAATGTGTGAACCAAACTAGCTCTCAGGGCTGAATTATATTGAAGAAATTCTGAAAGTTTCAAATCGTGCCACTAGAGACGTACTTGCACCACAAACCTAAATATAGTACAGGGAATTTGATCAAAAACATTCCAATTTAGCTGTCGATTTTTACCAGGAAAAGGATATTGAATACTTTTCGCTCAAAAATAGTTCTCTCAAAGGAAATCTGACCACATGTTAGAGATTTTAGAAAACTTTAACAATATCACGCTTCTTGAATGTTTATAACATTTAGTATTCAACAGATTCATCGCGATGCATTCAAGTTCGATCAGTTTTAATTTTATATTGATTTAAACGTATGTGTAGAATTAAGCCTATCTAATTTCAACAAAAGTTTTTCCAAGAGGAGAAGGAGGAAAACATCATTCAGTATGGAACAGGAACGGGAAGTTATTTTAGCACTTATATGTGTCCCTACACTCAGCGCGGGAAAAGCTAATGAAACAAGATAAAATATACAGAAGAAAGCAATAAGGGTCGAAAAAAGGATAGTTGTTATTCGAAAAAACTAATTCGTAGTATATTTAAAAGTCGATTCGCATTCAACATTAGCAATCAAAAGTAAACGGCGGAGATACTGCAAAATCATCTGTTTAAAATTCCTTCAGTTAAATAACTAAATAACTTTGAGTTCAGAGCATGAAACTAATTCGTCAAAGAGCGAGCAATCGGTAGAATGAATGATCATACAGAATCCAGAGCACCTCATATAAAATCATACAGAACAATCGTTGTGGCCGTTACACTCAAGATAAGAAGTTGGACGCTATACATCGAAGTGAGTCGCGTCAGCATCGTTACGGGACCGAGGGCAAAACCTATATTGTGTTCTCAACACAGATAACGTCTGTAGTCTTTTGATAACACCTCGCGAGAAGGTAGAGGTAAGTAGTCTTCCCGTAATGCCTCACGAGAATGATAGAGTCAATAGTCTTTTGGTTTACACCTCGCGAGAAGGTAGAGGTAAGTAGTCTTCCAGTAACACCTCGCGAC
>JACJUY010000371.1:33877-81857 GCA_014220935.1 Platorchestia sp. MABIK
GAGGTCTGTAGTCTTTTGGTAACACCTCGCGAGAAGGTAGAGGTCTGTAGTCTTTTGGTAACACCTCGCGAGAAGGTAGAGGTCTGTAGTCTTTTGGTAACACCTCGCGAGAAGGTAGAGGTCTGTAGTCTTTTGGTAACACCTCGCGAGAAGGTAGAGGTCTATAGTTTTTCGGTAACACCTCGCGAGAACCTAAAAGTCTGTAATCTTTTGGTAACACTCCAAGTGAAGGTGAAAGTAAAAAGTATTTTGGTAATACTCGTACATCAAGAAAAGGTAGTCTCGGAATAGTGTCTAGAAGAAATAAAAAGCTTCACGATTCTTTACATTTTCACGAAAAAGTAAGACGTTTGAACTTGCAAAAAAGAACTAAAAGCAATGATACATAGTCTGATTCGTCTCTTAAGCGGTTCCGCCGATGAGAACGATGAATGGAAACAAAAAGAAAGATAAAATAAACTCATGATCAACGCTGGAAAAACATTCTGCAAAACGTATCATGGGACAATTTTAGGCAGAAATCATAAATTGAGTTAAAATGTAACGAAGTAGGGCTGGAATATTTCATTTCCACGAGAAATTGAGCAAACTATTATTCCGAGGCCGATTTTCATGAGCGACTATCCAATCAAATTACATGAAGAATTATTAGAACAGTCTAGAAGTGTCACAGCCGATACGAGTAAAATCAATATGGTGTGTTTGCAGTATGGCATACAGGAGTGTATGTCTCCTGTAGAAAAATTTCAGAACACTATTATGATCCACTGTGTAACAAAGAGGAGTTCGATTGTAGAATGTAAACATTTTATGAAAAAATGAGACAGCGACAATCAAGGATTTTAATTAAGCAGAACTATACGTCGAGTTGCGGAAAACTTTACTAATGTATCTCAAATAGGAACGATTACGATAAAAATAGGTCTAATGCTAATTAAGGAGAAATATCACTAAAATTGTAATAATTAAACAGCGTTAGGTAGGACTTTAAGATGTACGAAGAGATAGAAAATTTTAACGTACTGTACTACTCTACGAGTATCTGAGTGACTTGGAAAAAATTGCAAATTGTAACACGCTAATAAAAGAAAGTTAAACTCTTTAATCTAATTGAGGACACGACATGAAAAACTTTCAAACCTAGAGTAATCTGAACCAACACAGAAAGAAATCACAAACAATTTTCCCATTTAACAAGAGGTGAGAATAGGGAAGAAGTTTCAATCGCGCCTGGTGGTTCTAAAAGGTCGAGTGGTACACTGTGCACTCAGAGGATAAACAAGAACAGTTCAAAGAGGGTTTGGGTGGGATTGAAGGTTTATTTAAATAGAACTCGAACTTACTTCCGCCCGCCGCTCAAAGACATAGATTATGCGAGTCGCCTTGGGTAAGCGTCCCTGCGTGAGAGTGGCCACCGAGAAACAAAGGAAAACATTCAGATTCGAAAAAAAAGTGAGAAGAACCAAAATATAGCATCCCAGTGTGACTATTCGCTGGAGCATTTATGATTCTAGCCACAAAAGTGTTTTGGAAAACTAAAATGAAGCATCAGTTGTTGAGTGTTTCGCCGAGGCATTTATGATTTTGGCCAACAAAGTGTTTAGGAAAACTAAAATGAAGCATCCCTGTGTGACTGTCGTAGGGGCATTTATGATTTTAGCCACCAAAGTGTGTAGGAAAACTAAAATGAAGCATCACTGTGTGACTGTTTCGCTGGACCATTTATGATTTTAGCCAAAGTGTGTGGAAAAACTAAAATGAAGCATCAGTGTGTGTTTCGCCGGGGCATTTTTGATTTTGGCCAACGAAGTATGTGGGAAAACTAAAAAGAAGCATCCCACTAGAATATTTTCGCCGGGGTTTCTATGATTTTAGCCACCCAAATATTTAGCCTCGTCTCAGAGCTAAAGTCCTAGATGCCTCGGCAAAAACTTGGGAGTGGAATGACATAACTTGGAACCTAATAAAAGGAAAATGGTAAGTTGGTAGAGCGATGAAGGTTAGCAGCAATTTTAAATTGTCAAAATATGTACATATAACAAGAAGTTATCAATAAAAATTGTAATTATTTTCATCGACTTACGTGTTCATTTTTTTATCAATATCTTTATGAGCCTTCAATATAGTCCCCGAGGCTCTTAGCCAATGACTTTCATCGAGTAAAAAACTTTGCAAATTCATTTGATAAGACGTTTTATTCTGACGAATAGCGCAAGTAACGAGGGCAGTGAGCTTTTCGTCTTCGGATGGTTTGTTTCAATTTTGAAAATGAGACAACGTTTAGTAGATTCGTGCCGGGACTGTAAGGTGCACTAGGTAACACTTCATTACCATATTACATTCGCACAGCATTTACTTTGCGATATTGACGATGTACGTGAAACCGTCTCTGAAAATGAGCGGCTCAGCTTCCTGCAACTGAGGTAGGCTTTTATATATTTTCTGCTCATTTTCATAATGAACTCCTGATAATACAGTCCTATGGTATATTATCTTGCTGCTGTAACGCAAAATTGTCTTTTGTTTCGACCGTCGATGAAGCTAGACAATATTTCCCGAACTTCGTAACGACTGACCTCTCCACTCGTTTGACTCTGATTTCAACTCCTGTTCTAAGTCTCTAAGCCCACGTTTCGTCAAAAGCGATTATTCCATTTAGGAATACGCACAGGAAATGAGTTGAGGCCATAATGTCACACTAACAGACACTCCTTAATAAACAAAAACACATAACCCTTTTTCGAGCGTTAGAAGATTTACGACTGGCATAAAATCTACTATCGAAGTGTTCTTCACTGTGGAGGTATTCAAGCCAAGCATTATTTTCGAATCGACCCTCGGATAATGTTTTTGATAACCAAGTGCAGTGTTGAAATACAGCAGCCGTTAGCTGTTAATAAAGAAATAAGATTGAGACGATCAAATAAAAGTTGAGACGACGTTTTCAAACGGAAAACGTCCACCGCCATGTTAATGTTCCAAGATTGAATTACTAATATGTTGAGAAGTAACATTAGCAACTGAAGTAAAGTGTGTGACTGGATCAATAAGGAAAGATACGACGCATAATACATATACTTTCTTCAAGCAAACCTTCGTGCCAATGTAAATTTGGTGAGGAAATACCCAGAGCATAAAATAAGAAAAAGTGCGCTCAAACATATATAACCATAAAAAACACTTAAAAAATTCATTTCAAACAATGCTAAAAACCTCAGTCAATTAAGCGAAATAGTTCCCCAACCAGCGAAACAAAAAAAACATCCAACCGTAAAACAACAGCAAAGCTGATCAAAAATTTGAAATAACGAGAGACATATACGGAAACGCAAACGTTTAAAGGTAAAGCCTATTTTTGGAGACGGAAAAAGCGAGAAAAATACACGTATTCTCTAACGCTGAATCTGCTGAAGATAGAGAATCAAATGAAAAATTTGAGAACGACTAGATTTCAATCAAATGTAACGAGGGCAATATTCGTTGTGCTTGTAATTTAAATAAATATTCATGTGACTGAATAGTGAACTGAAAAAATCGGTCGTTTTTCCTAAAAATAGGAGAAACAGAAAATGAGCATAGGTCATAGTGGATGAGATATTACTGCACAAAATTCATGTATAAAAATTAGGACCGTAAAAAGCAGAACTCAACATGCCGGCTAAATTAAATATCTTTTATCAGACTTTGGGATTCCTTACCCTCAGGTCCTATCATAACGCTTCAAACAAGGTGCATAATTACTCTAAGCCTCTATCACAACACTTCAAATAAGGCGCATAATTACTCTGAGCCTCTATCACAACACTTCAAATAAGGCGCATAATTACTCTGAGCTTCTATCATAACACTTCAAATAAGGCGCATAATTACTCTGAGCTTCTATCACAACACTTCAAATAAGGCGCATAATTACTCTGAGCTTCAATCATAACACTTCAAATAAGGCGCATAATTACTCTGAGCTTCTATCACAACACTTCAAATAAGGCGCATAATTACTCTGAGCCTCTATCACAACACTTCAAATAAGGCGCATAATTACTCTGAGCTTCTATCACAACACTTCAAATAAGGCGCATAATTACTCTGAGCCTCTATCACAACACTTCAAATAAGGCGCATAATCACTCTGAGCTTCCATCATAACACTTCAAATAAGGCGCATAATTATTGTCCGGTTAAAATTCAAGATGACGCTCAGATACAATTAACGACGTTTAGTAATTAAAAAAAAATATGATGAAATGCTGATCCTTGATGAATAGAAAATGTTTTGAGCCAATGATAATTAGGTGACGTGGCATGACTTAGAGACATGTATATTATACATTTCGTGCTCTCTTTAAAGTGACCTGGGCAAGTATTGCAACATTTTTTCACTTTCATAAGGACGTAATTCATATTCTTAATTCCATGTGATTTTGTATAATAGTGAAAATTCAATCCATTGAACTTTTTGGCGCTAATAATTTTATCAATTCCCGCACTGATAGCTCAAAATGGCCTTAGCACTTCACTTGAAATAAAATTCAGTAACACCAAGTTTTCAACGAACGTAAACATAGTCTGAAATAATCCCCTAGAACACTCTTTTGTTACAAGATGTTTTTAACCCTAGAAATAGGGGTTGAATTTCCATTGCTGTTTACTGAATACTTAAGAACATGCCTGCTCTCATTGCCGACTTGTGAAGACTACTGCCACGTACAGCTCACAATTATTTTAGTTGCTGCCGATTTTTTACACTTGTCACCAGAAAGCGAGCAAGCAGACCTTAAATAAGTCGTTCTTTTCCACTCCTGTCATCCAGACAACCTTGGAACGAGTCAAAGAAAGTTTCCAGAAACAACTTTGTATAACTTCTCGCTGAAAAGAATTGTACTTAACAAAGACTGGTTGTAGATGCCTAACTCTTCTGACTTCCAGCTGAATTCTTTTCATCTTAGCGGGAACAAATGACGTCCTTATCTGCACTTCAAATTTGGACTTGCTAGAACATAAGTATTTCGACTTCTTGTTTTTTCTATAATTTTTGCTGAAGGATCGTTCTATGTTTGCAGTAAAAAACGATTTTCATAGATCAACCATCTCTACTTGGTCAGTAGCACTAAAAGTAACAATAATTCATGAATTATAATTGTCCAATCAATAAAAGTAATTAAAAACACTAGTTTGAATCATTTATAATTCAACAAACGAAAAAAGTTCATATCACTACTTATTTTCACACTAAAAACAAATGAATAAAGGTACTGTTTTCCCCAGAAACATATACAATAGATAAACGACTGATTTTGTTTCAAACTGGTCTTCAATTGCAGAATTGAAAAACAGAGTGAATACCTCACTACCATAGTCCAAACTACCAGACAACCTGAAGAAATTTAGAAACTTCTATTGTTGGAATAGAGGTTCGCATTTGTGTACAGTGAATTTTAAGGGATTAACACCAAAAAAGAAATAAACGCAGCTCTTTTGGACGTTTCCTGACAATTAGGTAACCGGTAGAAATGCACTACTTCCGATGTAGAAATAGGGGATTGGATTTACGTTTAATTAATTATGAGTGATTGAAACGAAATGGAAAATCGCGGTTCTTCTGATCGTCATGTGACAATGCGACAGCTTGCAGGAATGTATCACCTCCAATGTGAAAACAGAGGTTTGCATTTGTATAAAATGAATTTTAATTGACTGATGCAAAAACCGAAATAAGACCAGTAAGAACGCATTCCTTCAGATCATCATTTGACAATTGGATAACGTGTAAAAATGCCCAACTTTCAAGATAGAAACGGGGATTTGAGTTTGTGCATAATGAATTTTGTGCAACTGATGCCAAAAAAATCGAAATAAGAACGCATTTCTTCAGTCCGTCATCTGACAATTAGACAGCCTGTAGAAATGCACCTCCAAAGTAGAAACAGAGGGTCGCATTTGCGTGTAGTGAATTTAGAGTGACCGATGTAAAAAAGAAAGTAAAAACGCGAGCTAGTCATTTGGCATGGGCGCCGCCTGACCGGCGTCCATGTCGTTTGGGCAATCAAATGCTCCTTATCGGTGCAGATGCGGCAGCTTACGAGCCGCGCTATGGCTGCGTTACGATGTGCCGCAATAATGAATTTTAGCGCCCGAGATGGAGAGTCAGCGAGGGATGATGGAGCAACTGCTAAAGAGGAACCGTGACCATACTGATGTATTTTTGGACGATCCTCTAAAAGGTCCGTTATTGGGAGGTACACGAAATTGGATGAAAGAGAATTGAGATCGAGATGGAACGAGGTAATTTCAGCGTTGCGTTAACTGAAAAAAAAATTGCAGTAGCTTATTCGATGGCAAATTTGATGATGCTTTGGCCAAAATTTGTGATTAGGAAAACGGAGGAAAAAATGATGAACCTCAGGAACATTTTTGAAGCTGTGACAAAAAAAGAATAATTCGAAAAAGTCAAGAACTACTTGCAGCTTGATATACAGGAAAAAACGTCTTGAGCTAATATCGATCAATTTAATCTCATGTGTTTTATTCCATTCAGAGGAGACAAAATGTTCTAAAACAAAAGTGTGCTTTAAAGATACAGTACGGATGTTCATGTCAGAAAGCAAAGAAGCTGTGCAACTGCTGATAGGCATAAATAATGAGTGAACAACTTCATCGAAGTCAAAAGAAATATCAAAAAGAAAATTCAAAACATAAACATGTAGTTTGATAAATAAAAATGAATCGATACTTAGTAACATTTCTTTTTAATTTAAAAATCAACAAAATACCGAGAAATTTCAATCAAAAATAACGCCAACTGAACCATTATCACACCCCATTAGAGCCATCAACCGCTCAATCAATGTTTTATTCTGTCGCGTTACAAAACGCCTGACTTTGCAGTCACTACTCGACAGATTAACGATAGATATGCGAAGGTGTACATCCTCGAACAGAGAGAATGCAGGTCAACAACCTGTTGGTGATGAACCGACATCTCGTAGGAAGTGTTAAGCTCAGATTGACATTTTTGTTATTATCACTATCATTATTTTAGACTCTTAGCCCAATCAAAGACGATCTCACGACAGCTAAGAAAAGCACCATTCAGTTTCGACTGTAGAAAACGGGGACCTATGGACAAATGGTTTTCTAACACAAGTTACCCTGCGCAAAGGCACAAAAATTTAAGATGGGAAAGAAAAAACAATTCAAAAAAGTTAGCAAAAAAGGCATGAAAACTGAAAGAAGCAAAGCGAGAGCAAAAGATAGAAATCCCGAGGGCCTATCTGAAGCAAAGGTAACCTAATGGGTACCGAAGGCTTTTCTGTAGCAAACGCAACCTAACGGGACCCCCTATGGAGGCGTCTAACTTTAACCTAAACTATTGCCCGCCCTATGCTCCGTGAGGGGTGTCTGACCTGAAATGTTAGTAACGAGGCCGCTAATAAAAGCATTGAAGGCGCTAGAAAAATTTATTGAGCTCGTAGAATTTCGAAGCGGTAACTTCGTTGCAACGAAAATAACAATTACAAAAGAACTGATTTTTACTCATAGTAATTGCAGATTATCCCTTGTGTTTGCACCCTTGTGTCAAGACGTTTTCCTTGTTGCTATTCATTTGAATGTTTAATTACTCCTTCTTGATGTACATGTCGCTTTAAACTACAAGTTTAGAAAAAATATCCCCTATCTTCCATGCATTGTCGATTCGACGGATGATTCCATAGAATAAAAATTTGCATAAATTACGAAATAATTATTTATTTTATACCCCACCTGCCATTTTATAACTTTAATGATAACCTCTGTGTTCGTCAAGTACGAGTACAGTAAACATTGTGGAAGTGATATGCGCTTAAAAATCACGAAAATATAAAGAACACATTATGTTGATAAATTATCTATTTAACGCAGATTTACTTTTAGAATGTCATTAGACATTCATTAAACCATTAGAACCATTAGAAATGTCATTAAACCATTAGAAAAAGACTGTTTTATCCCTTAACATTTGCTGAGCACAAATGTTCGCCAATAACCCTGAATTCAAAAACTCCAAAGGAAAATGATGAAAAGAAATATCAGGTAAACGATATCGTACAAACGGTGTGTCAACTTTCCGCAATACAACAAGAACATAGAATGTGCTTCAAATTCTATCAACGATCGCTAGCATCGGCCTCGCGAGCACTGGGAGATCGTAAATACTCCTGGAAGCCTTTGTTGTAAATCTAGTAGTGCTCGGAATACAACGTTCAGAACCTAGTCTACGAACCGGTTTGGGATACGCGTGCTCCAGCTTACTCTTGGGCGGAGTTTCAAGAGCTCATGTGAAATAAAGACGAAAGCCTTCAGCCGATTGTTCAATCTAGCTTGACTCGAAGCTTCCCCTGAGAAAGACCGAACACTTCGAGTCAAACGGCTTAGCGCTCTGCCAAACATTGTTCAATTACTTACTTGAACATGAGAATCTAGATTTCTAAGTCGAAAATTCCTGTAGAGAACATGCCAACTTCAGCAAAACCTTTCTAAGAAGAAGAAAGAAAAAAATCACTCGGAGAAAAGGCTAAAAAAAACAGTCCCGTCATTACGATTACCGCAAGAAAAAAAACACCCTTTCCCCAGGTTATTTCCGTTTCAATTAAAGCAGCTGTTTTCCCTCAACAGGAGCATAATTATAAAGAAACCTTAATCACTGACTCGGTGAACGAGAACACACATTCTTTCAATGCTGAAGCAGTTTAAAGGCGGAGCCTGTCTGTGGTGGCACGCAGGTACACGCCCATGCCCCCAGAGGTGAGGTAAGGAGACCCACGAGGCAACAATGGACTTGGGTTTGGCGGGCCTTCAGCCTTGTTTACGATTGTTTTTAGTTAATGCCAGCCACTCGAAAGCTATTGGCCCAGGTTCCGGATTTTCAGATGATTAACGTAAGCGACGGATTTTCAAATGATTCGCTATGAATTTTTGGATGATTCACGGTGGATTTTTGGATGATTCACGATGGATTTTTGGATGATTCACGATGGATTTTTGAATGATTTACGTTGGCTTTTCAAAATAATTCCTTTGATTTTAAACTTATTAACCTAGATTTTCAAATCATTTACGTTCGATTTTTTTTCGAATGATTCACGCCGTCGTAGCAGTACACCAAACAGCGTAGCTTCTCAAAAGTTTACATACGCTGCAAGCCGTGCTGCTACGACATTGTACATTGTTTTCTGTCCTTAATCTCGAAAAAAGAATAAACTGTCACGTGTTTGCATCCAATTTTGATAGTGTGCAATTAAAAAAGAGCAAGAAGGAAGAACTAAAGGAAAATATTCTCGGAGACAGAAAAAAAATAATAATGAAAATGTGATGACATGAAAGTTGTAGCTTTGAGAGATGTTTTGCGCGTTGAATAACAACAAAGAAGTTTCACAACTTCATCCATAAACAATAAACTTAAGGCGTTACTGATTGCTAAGTCCCAAATGCAATATCATAGACACAAAAATCAACCAGAAAGCGACAAGTAAACAGCAAACGAAATAAACTGACCTCGTATTCTCCGACGCTGTCGTCCTGCGTGTAAGATTCTCTCGATTTTTCAGAGATTGAGCTGAGGGTCTCGCCAACAACAGTGTCATTGTATGACGAGGGCGCGTACATAGTGTTGGTGGTGCTCTTGCTGCTCCCCTGGTCGCTGCCTAGACATTAACAAACACAAGAAAAGCATTAGAGAGAGATAAGACCAGGCAACCCATAGCCACAGAACTGTCTCGCCAACGACGGGACGTATTACTCTGATTAGGCCTCAGAATCACGCAATAATCGGGCCACATTCGCAAGAAATGCATTAAGAAACTAATAATTCCACGCTTCAAGCCTATCAGCCGCTCTTTATGACGAAGTACAGTTAGCTGTCTTCATTTTGCAAATTCAATAAACGAAAATAGCTCCTTTTCATGCAGTAGTTCTCGCTTGTAAAAGAAATTATATATGTAGGGAGATATTTTCACTCTAGTATTAATAAAAATTGTACGTTACGAATTAAAAAAGACAATATATCACTGTATAAATATTTAAAACTTAATCCCCATTGAGGGATGAACATGAGAACGAGTGGGCGAAGCAAAAATAGAAACAGCTAATAACAACTAGAGGAAATATCGCTCACTAGAGTAGCTACTGAAGTATAGCAAAAAGAGTAGAAATAAATAAAACGAAGATATTACAGCACCCAAAAAAGAAAAAAATAATCGTTTATTATACGTCACTCTTGTAGGGTACACTAAACCAACTGTGGAAAACGAAGGCCTGAAAAATTTCACAATGAACGATTCCTTTTTTCATAGTTTTTAAATAACTACTTTCATCGGCAAATATACGTTCCACGAATGGAATTTTTCGAGCTTGACTCTTGGAGCAGTAAAGATGAATAGACCATGTAGAATGCCTGGAGAATTCATCAAATAAGAATACTGCGCTGGAAATTTACGTAGAATATTACTCAGGCTAATCTCATCCTAGTAAACAATAAATTACACTGACACAACATCTACGTTTGCAAGAAAAAATCTTAGTAATTCTTAGCCCGCACTAGGGATTAAACGTGTTAGATACGTTGTTAGGATTTAGTAGGAGAAGCGTACATTTATAGAACGTGTAAATCTTAGACAAAGATGATTGCAGGTTCAAAATGTCACAGTATCAAAGTACCAAACACAATGGGATCCACTTTCGCAAATAAATCGCACACAAGTAGAGATGGATAAGGCGTTAGGCTTAGATCGCCACCAACGTAAGTCAAAACAATCTTTACTAGCTTTATCTCAAATTAAAGAAATTTTCCAAACAAAAGTGAAAGAAATGATCGCTTTAGTTAGTATGACAGTGAACAGTAATATTCAAACTAAATTTACAGCCTGTATTAATTAAAGCACGCACACTAAGATCGAGGTCATAGATACATAATGTTGATATCAAAGTGATGTGATGACACACAATCTACACGATAAATAAATATGCAAGCGTTTCAAAAAGGCACAAACAATTTTTGTTGAAAAACAATCAGCACTCAATGCATTACGTACAAAAGCAATTCGTACCATCCTCGCTGCGGCCTCGTTTTCTGCGTATCAAACAAATAACGAGAGCAATGTTGAGAATGACGATGAAAGTGCCCACAATAGCAACTGCAATGATTATGAGCTTGGGCAAGTCCCCCCTTCCTCCGAGTACTTGGTGTAAGAGAAGATCGTGCGGCTCACTCGAACGGCCTGAAAACAAAGAAAACGGAACGTCGCGTTACACTTGAAAGCTCACTTACCCGATCTCGTAAGGTGAGGGGAAGAGGAAGAGAGAGCGATGCCTTTAGGAGAAGAAGAAGAGTTGAGGTGCTTCTTGGACTGCGGCGAAGAGCCACGTTTGTTCCTGCGTCGTCTTATAATGCACACTATTGCAGATACGTTGAGAGCAAGCAATGCAGTAGCAACCAGAACAATGATGATCACCCAAAGACCAGGCACGCGTGCATGGCTACTTCCAGCCTCCCGACCCACATTCGAGGAAGGCACGGGAGTCGGAGGTGCTTCGCCTGGTAATGAGGAGCCAGGGAAAGCCAATTCACTATGGGGTGGGTACATGCATGGACCTTGCACTTAACTCTTCAATAAATTACGCCGCAGAAGCACAGTTTCAGTTCAATTAACTTCAGTTTTTAAATATTCATAATTGGAAACTATTCGGTAAACAGTGTAAATCAAAGAAATCTAACGAGGTAATAATATTACAAATGGTGAGCACCAAATCAATATTTCCCATTTATCAGAGTAAATAATGCCTAGTTTTCGGAATCATTGTTTTGGAGTTCTCTAATTAGGTGGGCTTGTAAGTTTCATGACATTGTCCGTTTGTTGTGTCAAGTTTTAGTTAGTACCCACAAAATCGCACTACGCGATCCTTCCATGAACCAAGTTATGCAAATACGAACATTGAATTAGTTCGTACAGCGTGATTCCAGGAAAATAAGTCCACGTCATTATTGTAAATATTTTTTCGATAATATGATGTTATTCGTGCAAGGTCCATTTCCCGGGTTAGTGTTATTAGTGCTGTTAGAAGAGAAAGACCATTACATAAAACCCAGAGACCCAAAGCGTTTGCCGATGCAATGGCAGTGCCTCAGGGCTGCCGGCGCAAAACTGGCCTCTAGCGAGAACCCTTCAATATGCTAATGATATGAAGAACACCTCTGATTCTTTTGCCAACTGAAATACCAAATTATTCAAGAAAGACCGTTTTCAATATTTGGAGCGCAAGTTTCATATAAAAACTGGGGAAATGGCATGCGTCAGTCCACTTCATTTTTGCCTGAGATTGAAATGTTAGTTTACGAGATTTATCTTGACTTCAATATTGGATAAAAATTGAATAAGGAAAAGCAGAGGCGCCATTTTCGAAAAGAAGATTGTCTCTCAAGCTTAATTATTCCTAAAATGGGTTAAGCAAAGAAGAATTTTAAAGAACGCTTCATACGGTTATACATCCATTTCCCGTGAAGTATTAGAAAAACGTTAGTGGACAGAAATACATAGTAAATTGCGATATAAAAGTTTGCGAACATGAAGAAAAATTCCATTACATATCTCAAGTTTGTGAATGAGAAAACATGGTACACTACATATTATTAATTAATTTACAGGAATACACACACACCACATCACACATACATTAAGAAACGGAACTAGAAGACGAAGTAGATTACATTTCGTACGACGGCTGCATTCACCAACCCCTGCAACGAAATCCTCGCATGCAAGCAGTGCACAAAAAAGAAACAAAGAAACACAGTGGAAAATGGAGATGAGAAGTCCCAATAGAGAGAACATAAAAAACAAAACATTGAATAGCATAGCAAAACAAAGCACTCATGAAAAGTGACCAACCCAAATAAAGTAAGTTCCATATGATAGGTTCATGAAGAGGTTCGTCATTCATATTTCAGTAAAAAAATACTGACACAAAGTAAATTAAAAAATCACTGTGAAAATTTCCACAATGACAGAAGATGTTTGACAGATTCATGTATTTTTTACAGTACGCCTTTAAAGACCGTCTCAAAATTATAAATAGTAAACAATGGTTGTACCGATAAAATGTAAACGTAGCTACAGTTATATCACGTCACTGAATATGCCACTACAACCACGAGTTAACACCAAACAGAAGACAATTGCGAAAGACAACGTACACCAAGTTCAATAAATATAAGTAATGTGCAACATGCTTTCAAAAAGATGTAGTGTACTACAACAAATCAGAAAATATCATGAACACATTACTGATCACAAAAAGAATGAAATAATGGTGACAAAATCAGAAGCATCTGATATGAAAGATTGTGATCAACTGAATAATATGTAAATTCTATAAAAAAACACTATGAGTAAATTGCCTCCATATGAAAATAAATAATATAAGCATGTCTGAATCTAGGAAAAACAAATTATAGAAGATTTCAACTGATTGGACGAAGCCAGAATACAAAAACTGTGAAAAATAATTAAGTATTAAACATCATGGAATTGACGAAACTGTTAACTGATAATCCAAGTACAGAAAAATACAAACTATATTCTGATAGCAAGTTGGAGTGTCACTCGAGGAAACTTTCAAACAAGTAATTAAATTACATAGTGATATTGATGGAGAGTTTTCCGAAACAAAAAAGTGATTAACAAATAACCAGCGCAGTTCCTAACAGATATCTACCTAATAGAAGAAGAATTTTCCTAACCCTAAAAAACAGCGAAAAATTTATCCTTTCGAAGGCCATATTAAAAATATTCATTAACTACAACTTATTCATTATAACCCGAAGAAAATGAAATATCAGAATTGTATGCTTTATTTCAGACAGAAAAGCCACTCACTGAGCGTTCGCGCCCGGACAAATTCTCCTTTGTATTCGCTTTCCCCCATGTCATTGTAGCTCATGATGGAGAAGTAGTATTCAGTGTCGATGTCAAGTCCGGACACGGACTGCGAAAACACGCCGGACTGGTACACGTCCTGGTACTGGTAATAGGTGGAATCCTTTGGTCGGTAGCGAAGTCTAAAGTACTGATGCTTGCCGCCATCGAACCCTGGTACCCACGACAGCATCACGGAGTCGTGGGTGGAGTTTAGCACCTATAGGGATAGCGAGTAAAATGATCACAGATCATGGATGAAATGATGGTTATGGGTAGAATATGCAGGTACTCTAAATTTCACGTAAACTTCCCGTGTCGCGCGATAACTTCTTCAAAATACTTTTACGAGCTTGTGAAAGGTTCAAGTAAATTCGATCCTTGAACCCTGCTTCAATTAGTTATCTGAAGATTATTCTAAAAATTTTACCTTCAATATTTTTGTGTTACAAATGCCGGTGAATAGGTTTGAATTAATGACCGAACTTAATGCTTTCCATGAACAAATATTCAAATAATTACAAAAAGTATAATAAAAACTTTTTTTCACAATGAACTCAATCAAGACACTCTTTGCCCAGCAGTGTGATTCAGATGGCTTAAACAGAACTAGGGTTTCACTTCTTAAGGAAATAAATTCATAAAATATTTGACTGTCACTGAATTGTACCCGCATATTTAAACACAAAATATTACCCGTCTATACTAGCTCCTCAAACGATGAATACATCAACAAATGAATTCATTTCATTGTAAAAATGTTATGAACTTTACGGTCTGAGCCAACAATGAGGACAAAGTCCACTAATTTAACTAACGTGAGTCATCGTTTAATGATGGAAAAGTAACCAATCCCAAAAAAGAAACGCTCCGTAGAAATGTGGAAATAAATCTGAATAAAATAATTCCATCAAAATTCACCCTGAAACTTTCCCACTAATGCATATATTTAAAAGCTAACCTTAGCGTTTCAAAATCCAAATCGTTGAGTGCAGTGGACATGGCTTTGCAAAAGTTTCATCCTTTCAAATATTTAAAATTTCAACCTAAATTTAAAAAATTTACCGAAAGGTGCGTTTTGAGTGAATGTGAAAGTTTCACACCCAACTTCAGACATTTGCGAATTTCAACATTACTTTCTCAAAATGAATTGAAAAAACAAATCGTAAGGTGCGTTTCATAAGACGCGCAAAATTCTCTGCCTGTTTTTAGAACGAACCTTGAGGGCGATAGGAGGCTCCGGTCGGGTGGGCGGGGTGAACTGGATGGTGAAAGGAGAAGCACCCAACTCGTTCTCGGCCACACACTCGTAATAGCCGTAATCGGCCTCGTTCACATTACGGATGTAGAACAATGATTTCCAAGTAACGAGTCCGATCTGCGGTAATGGCAAACCATCACGATATTAAGTGACCCACGAATACCAAGGAGGTAAATTGCTACGAACAAAATGCCTGCGCGCATGCAGCGCACGAATAACATGTTTCTTTGAAGGGGGAATACTCAAAAAGTGTTATACATGTATCGAGGTTATAAGGTGCTGGTAAATAAATATCATCGGAAGACAGGAAAGTTGAGATAGACAGTAATAGTATGATAAAAAATATTTCATACTTCAGGAAGTCTTAGAAATAATTTCAAAATTCACTATTTCATAAAAGAAGGAGAAAATATTTATTATACATAAATTGAATTATAATCCGTTGCAGCAGGATTTTTTCATAGTGTTAAACAGGGACCACCGAAAGCCGAATAATACAGACAAAATGAGACATTCTTTAAGGCATTTGAAACTTCAGGATCATAAATAAAAGCCAGGAGGATTTCTCCAAAGCCGATTATGGCACTTAAGAACACAATCAAAACTAGAGTGTGCGGCATTGCTGTCTGCGCTAAGTCAGAAAGATCGCGGACCAAAATACTGAAGGCATTAAAACTTCAAATTTAGGTGTTTTGCGGTAGAAAAAAGAGGGCCAATTTCCATTACCTTGGTGGTTTCGTTGTCGTATTTCTCGGGCTTTGCTCCATTGGAGAGAAGATCTCCTTCACGTCGCCAGCTGAAGCGCACCTCAGGGGCCCCTTGAGCAATGCATTCCAGCACTCCCGTGAGGCCGAGGTCCGTGGCCGCTCGGCTTAGGAACTGAAGAGGGAAGCAAGAGCTGTTAATACCTAAGGAGTGCGCGCTTGGGGATGCCAAGTGAAACTGAAGCAAGAGCTGCTAATACCTAAGGAGTGCGCGCTTGGGGATGCCAAGTGATACTGAAACAAGAGCTGTTAATACCTAAGGAGTGCGCGCTTGGGGATGCCAAGTGAAACTTAAGCAAGAGCTGTTAATACCTAAGGAGTGCCCGCTTGGGGATGCCAAGTGAAACAGAATAAGCGAACATATCGCATTGGGAAAAGAGTTAATTTTAAAAGATGAGTAACATGACATGTTGGTCGGGACTACTGAGATCACTGTGATATAGCGTATGTAACTGTGTGTCTTGTATGGTAAATGTAGCGGCCAACTTTAAAAAAATGACAATTACCATCGACAGGAAAAGTCAACGAAAATATATTTGGGCAACTATGTTTTACGGGCACATTCCTCGAAAGGAAATAAAGAAATGTACTACAACAAGTGGCGGATATTCTACAAGAAACTGGTGAGAAATAAATGATGTCCATGTATGAAAAATAATTCCGAGAAATACATGATATTCAAGAATCATTACAAGCTATTTTCCAGCCCGGATTGATAAGTAAGCGAATTCAATAAAAAAACGCCGCTAAATGAAGAACACGATCCAGAACAAGCGAAAAATTGTTGGCTAGCACCCAAAAATTAGACAAGTTAAATTGAATATTCTAGAAGTTCCAGAAAACGATAACAGAACAAGTATATCTTTTTTTATTGAAAACCTTGAAGTTTTAATTTACACCTCTTAGCGTATCTTATAAATCTTCAACATATGTGACGGCAGGTCAACTGTAACTCAGCAATTTGAACTTCAAATAAGGCACCACTGGCAGCAAAAATCGGAGGGGCTTGGTAGCTGTGACACCAACCATGTCTTGATGACAAGAAAACGAACGAGTCAAAGTATCCGAAAATGAATTACAATTGATAAGGCAGCGCAGAATACATAAAATAATTTTGTGTGTTGTGAACACTCACGAAAATTTTCCAACACAATTATTTTGTATTTAAAATACATTACTTCAACAAGTAATCAAATAACAGCATCATAGAAGAAAAACAATGGAAAATAACTTCAATTTTCACGTCGTATTAACCTAGATTAATACAAATTAACTTGTAATTTAGTGTGAGCCTCCCAAACTCCCACAGAGGTGTTCCCAAAAGAGAAAGGAGGAAAGTACCATTTAGTATTGAATTAAGGGAACACGGAATCTGCCCAAAGTGTGTAAATAAAGGTTGGGGAAAAAATTATGGGTGGAAAATAAACAGCAGTGAATTGTCTAAAGACGGCCAGAAACAAAACAAGGAAGAAACATTGTATTTCAACATGAAGAAGGATTACATAACGTTCAGCTAGCGACCTCACATCGTCCTACAGGAGCGCCAATTCCCTAAGATCCAATAGTTGTCTCCCTTGATGGGTTAAAGCAATGAAGGTGACCATACAGTACATCGTACCATCCTCTGTTAATCAAATATTCAAAATATACTTTGAAACCAACAATACAATATCATGCGCATGTTCGAGCATGCTCTCTGAATTTTTCAGTAGTTAAAAGCGCGAACGAAGCCACAAAGTTCATTCATTGTGTCAAATCCAAGACCTTAATCTTCCATTAGTTCAACCTTAAAAGGTTACAACCTACGCCACGACGTATAAGGAAACGATTACAGAGTCGAGTAGGTATTTAAACCAGATTAATCTTTTTAAAACCCGCATAACAATCATTGCAACGTGTGGAAAATGAAAACAGCGGAGTAGATATTTGAAGCAAATTAATTATTTTAAAAACCCTCATAACGAGCATTACGGCGGCTATAAAAATTCCCAATTTCGAGTTATCTTGAACAGGAAGCGTTCCATGCGGAGCAATCCTTCATGGCCAAGAGATTAAAGCGCGGAATGAGGGTAAGCAGAGAGAACACTTCACTGGAGCCGTAGCGTTCTGTTGCTCGTTAGAGCGCTTCCGCAAACAATTCCGCTACTTTTTGAGGTCTATTCGATAATGAGCAAACGCAACCTGAATTTAGTTAATATGCTCGCTACACTCGCTAATTAGAATCAAATGGAGGGAGATGAAAAAAGTGCAACGTATCGGTACTAAACTTCAAAGGGGAAACAAAACAAGAATAAATTCAAACAGGCTGTAACGTGTGCCTGTTTAGTATGCCCAAGTCCTATAAAAATTTGCGGAACTCAATTACCAAGGGAACAATAGTAGCAGCTGTCTAGCTCGATTGGAGCAGCGTTCGAGAAGGTAAATACAGCCAAAAGTAGCATATGAGCTCGTGTAGTATGTATTGTGTGAGCGGAAGCCGTTGATGTCGCTAGCGCAAATTTAAAGACGAAGAAGGACTTCTGGATAATTTCCATGCACTGCACTTTCCAAAGCAGATCGCAAAAAAACAGTCACAAATATCGATCAAGGAAACCCCTTATGGTCAGGTAGAGTCGACTGAAAGAAACACATCAAAAAGCCAGCTATTGTTTACCATCATTGAATGGAAACTGGTGTTCCATGGCAAGGGATTGTTTTGGCCGAAGTTTTTAGTATCGGAAACCTGTAGCGTATTGGCTGCGTGCGCTGCTGTGACTGCTTTCCAATATCACTTTCAGGGAAAGCAACGCAATACTGAAGCCAGCGTCGGTCCTGCGCACCACCAAATATAAGAATGGACGCTCCACGAAAGCATCACGTGTCCGAAAACATCGAGCCCAGCAGCAAAATTTATGGTAATATTTTCTTACATAATTCGACCACAACACTTCAATTTACGACGGTGTCCAAACAGCGATCGAAAACGGCCCGATTTCGATAGATTTACAGCCACTGGAAATTATACGACCATGCAGAGAAGAGGACTGCAGAGACATAGATGATGCCCGACGTAGCGCGTCAGGACTCGCTGTTTTAAATCTGAACAGCGAAATGACAGTGACTTTGTATGACTAAGGAATGGGTGCCTTACATACAAAGTTATGATCCGCGCATCACAACCTGACGCAGTCTTAATGGAGATGGATATAAGAGATTGAAGTAGAAGAGCGATCCTGAATGGTAATCAACACAGAGTGCGTTACCAAGGCTTGTTTTAGATTATTTTCCGTAGTGAATATTTTCAACTCGAACTTACACATTCCAAAGCTCCAGTGAAGTTTAAATATCAGCTATCGAGCCATCAAACTTGCCAATTGATAGTTAATCAAAGTTTCCATACGACCAGGCCTTCTTTTATGCACACATACCCTCGCAGTGGATACCCATTGACATTACCAAAGTGAATGCACACACAGGTCTCTTCGTAAAGAAGTTAGGAACGAAACTATTAGAGATCGAAAAACAACAATAAATATAAGATCTAAATGAAGTTACTCAAAATCATTACCTGACAACGGAAGATGAAAACTATAACAGGAGTTGAAAAGAACCGTAATGGTTTGTACCATACGTCATGAGGAGGAGATGAAAAGAACCATGACAGTTTGTACCCTACGTCATGAGGAGGAGATGAAAAGAACGGCAATGGTTTGTACCCTACGTCAACATTAGTGTTGAAAAGAAACATAACGGGGCGCGTATCTCACATCATGAGATAAAACGAACCATAATGCCATGCACTCAGCGTGGTAAGGATCCACAAAACGAATCATCATGGCATCCCCGCTGAAAAGGCTGCCAAAATCCCTATTGAGCACGAATGCTGCATCCCTTTCAACAATTTACGCACCTGAGAACGGTTGATCTGCGGCTTGCTGCGCACGATGAGCGTCACGTTGGCGGAGGAGGTCATGCCAACGCCATTGTTGACTTCACAGGCGAACACGCCCGTGTCATTCTTGCTCGCTGACAGCACTGTCAGAGCCGCCTTCTTGTTGCTGATGCCAGAGTATCATTAATATTGTTACTTTCCCTTAACAGGATCAACCGTGCTGTTGCTCTTTTGTTTTGTTTTACTACGGTGGGGCACATTTAGCATCATGATGTTGAAAAATTTAATTTTAACTATGGTGTGGTACTGTGTTTGTGATGAAATAAAGAACTATGCACTCGGGAACTTTTCATCCCGTGCGATCGCTACATTGTTCATTTAAAATACCGAGAAAGTATATGTTTCAACGAAAATACACACGAACAAATTCAACTCAAACGCAGATTTTTGTCCTTATATTCGTTAATTTAAAACTCCCTAGCCGCAAACAGGCGATGTCAAGAGGGTCTTCGGAGAGAAGGGACAATTAAGAATGGATTATAGAAAACGTGAAATCAGCACACAAAGTGAATTCTAACATATGTAGTCTCTACTCTGATAAAGCGAGTTAGCAAGGTGTAAAAAAAAATGTATAAAAATTTACAACGAAGAAGGTATGAAAACTGAAAGAAACGAAATGGGCACCAAGGACAGAAGTTCTGATGGCCTATCTATTGCTAAGATAACCCGCAGTATTTACTTCTTGAAGACGTCAGTCCCTATAGCATACGATTGACAATTTAACTAAAACCTATTGCCCATACTATACCAGCACAGAGGGGGCTCGAATATAAATAGAATAAAGTTATCGAAGGTGCAAAACACTGGTCGTGCGCTAGATCTGCATTGATCCTCTATTCTATCATTGGAATATTTCCAACAGGCGTAGGATTATTCAGACGCAGATTAAATTCATCGAATTGACACTTACGAACAAGGGGACTTCTAAACTTGTGAAAAAACTGGAAGAATCGAATTTTCTATATAGAAAAAGTGACAAGTTTAAAGTGATGACTAAATTCTTTGTTATCAGAAGGAACTACGTTCTACGGGCTTACTGTATTTTTCAATACTTAAAGGAAAGAAAAAAATACGTTTGGGGCATATGAAAATACTGAAAACAAAATAAGAAACACGCAAGTATGATACTTGAATAACCTATGTTCTAGCCGAAGAATTACTCGTCAACGACGTGTGAATAGGAGTGTATGCATTGCGGAAAGGGGAAGATTTGAGGTTTATTTCTTATTTTCAAATGTAAGTGGATTAGTAGTTGTAGAGAAATAATGCGAATATGCTAAAAGAAATCTCTGTTCAGTTATGTTCTAAAGGGAACTGAAAAATGTGTTCCAGAAATGCATTTGTAAGCTTACTCTCAGAAATAAATTTTCATGCGCCTAATTGACAGGAAAACTGATATTTTCTATGAAATATCTGTGAGCCGTGAGGGCTCTATGAACTATTTTTGTCAAGGCTCATTTCCCGAGAAACGCAATAGTGATGCTCAAAATACTTAGTCTGCCGGCTTTTCATCGAAGCACCCCGTATATTTGAAAAGCAAAAGAAATCCATCAAACTTAAATGAAAATGGAGTAATATAAAGCTGTCATTCAAGCGAATTAATTTACAACCAGTCATATTTGGGGAATGATTTCAACCAATTCATTGAAATGAAAGCGACAGTCCAACACATATTTATAATGTGCGACTACTTTCTCCAAAATACATTTGTAGAATAACACACTAGGAGGTGTGCAGAGTGCTAGAAGAAGAAGAAGTAATTATGCCCTCTGACATATCCCAAGATATGAGATTATATACAGTATGGAAGATAACACTTGAGTAGAAACATTCCTGGAAAGCAGCAACACAACGAAAAATAGCACTTATTTTATTTATGCTCGAATTACTCAGACGACCGACTCTACAGAGATGCAAGTGAGCTGATTGCATACAGTGTTCGATATACCCGAGAAAAACAATTAGATACTGTAAACGTGCATATTTTGTACTTTTATATTTGAGTAAAAACTTTGAAACAACGAAGCGACAGATTTTGAATGCTAATCTATCGCCAGTAAATATAGTTCAAAAGAGCAGACTGCCCTACTGATGTAAGGATATAAAAATGTTTTGTGTCGAGGACGACTCACTCGAATGTTTGCCGGGTGCGAGAGAAGTGATAATCAGGTCGCCTCCAATTCATCATGGCCTCCGTGAGAGGGTTGCCTTCAGCCGTACATTCGAGGGTAGCTTCATCACCCTCAGAAACGGTCACGATACCGCTGGTGTATTGAATCCGAGGTGGGTCTGAAATGAAGCACAAAAAAATACAATTATTCACATTGCATTGAATGTTCCACGCAATTGGTTTCAGTTGGCAAAAAATTAATTCAAAAATTACACACTGTAATGAACGTGCCTTAGATCCAGTTAAGAATACAATCAGAATTGAATAAGTTGAAACTGAGCATAATCCCTTCATCATGCTGACAATCCAATCTTTTTCGTTCGATAAGAATTTTATTATCATTTTTGAAGAATTAACAAACGATTTTCCGCTACATTTTCAGTACAGGTTTTAACGGTAGCTTTAAGTTAGTATTTTAAAGTTATCTGTAGAAACGAACTGTACGAACGACATGGAACTACTGTTTGAGATCAATAAAAGTGACCCATAAAAAAAATTCCACAAAATATGTTTTTGAATAAAAAAAGACGTAGACCACAGTTTTACAAGAACAATATATTAGTCAGTCAGAATTATAAGAATAAATGTAAAAGATTGGTTGAACAATAAATTTTACCAATGGTAAAGGATTTTTGAGAGATATTCAACGATTTAGTGGTGAAAGTGAAGACCGTTAATCTAAATTAGTCATCAGTTGCAAAATTGTTATGAAAACATTTCGATCAAACACGTTGGACTGAAGCTAAGAATCAAATAACACAATCTGTGAGTAGGAATGTTTTCTACTAACTATGGAGGCATTCACACAAAAACTCGACTTATGAGCTACCTGCCAAAAACCAAACACTCACTGCAACACTCCCGACACAACTCACACTGCACGTTGACGTGAACTTTGGCAAGCGTAACCCCTCAAAATCAAGCACTGACTGCAACACTCCCGACACAACTCACATTGCACGTTGACGTGAACTTTGGCAAGCGTAACCCCTCAAAATCAAGCACTGACTGCAACACTCCCGACACAACTCACACTGCACGTTGACGTGAACTTTGGCAAGAGTAACCCCTCAAAATCAAGCACTGACTGCAACACTCCCGACTCAACTCACATTGCACGTTGACGTGAACTTTGGCAAGCGTAACCCCTTCTTGATTCGCAGCTTCAAGCTCATAGTCTCCCCCGTGTTCGATCTGAACATTTCGGAGGAACAAGTACGGGCCTTCAGCCACAACGCCTTCTTGGCCGTCCTGCTGGAAGCGTCGGTGATGGAAACTCGGATTCCCGCCGTATGGGCTACGGCGAGTGTCTTCCATCACTGGCTTGGAGAGCGGGGCCCCAAGTCGGTTCCAGGAGTACGTCACGAGGCCGGGGTTGGCGCGGGCAGTCAGGTTTAGGGTGACTGAACCACCCACCTCCACGTCCACGGATGTGGGGGGAGGCATCAAGAACTCTGGGGAATCTGCGGACGGAGGAGGAAAATTGAATGATTAAGATGCATAAATAATGTAAGTTAACTGATGACATTCAACAAATATCATGAAAAACACCGATACGTGGCACGTGTATCGGGCTGGAAAATGATTCGCGATTTAGTAATACAGAAAACGGGTTAAAAACTCACTATTGAAGAATGGTAACATCACCAAGTAATGAAACCCAAAACATCAGTTGCACTCATAAGACAAATTTAAGATCTTCCTGTAATAAACGTGGAACTAAATCAACAACGAAGCAATCTTGGGAATCACCGTCTTGGTAGAACCTTGCGGAGACACAAAATACAGAATAAATCCAGGACACAGAACGTCAGGAAATGCTCGCCAGCAAGCAAAGCGCACGAGATGTTTTTCTTGGGAAGGTCCCCACTACACTCCCATATCGCTCACGCTGAGATATTTATCGCGCCTAGATTTTTTATCAGAAAAACAGAGGATGAGGACAATAGTTTGAGAGCGGGCGACGCCGCGCCGCCACGAGACAGGCACGTTGCGCCGCAAAATGGAGCGCTTATTTGCATTTAAAGTGCTCCAATGAATAAGAATGGATATTTTACAAATTAATGATGCCTCTGCGCAATCACAATGCTAAGCAATGCGCAAAATGAGTGGAAAAATAAGCCTCAAGAGTCTATAACAGCCGTGGAAAATTCCCTCAAATTTAAAGTTAAGAAAGAAAGACTATTGTTATCGAAGATTGCCTCCAAAATATTTCTAAAATTAACCTTAAGATAAAGTGTGTTTATTTTTTAGCTCGCTGATAAGTTTTTGCTTCCAATATTAAATTAGAAGATAAGTGAGTATGAAACTCCCTAACTGATAAAAAGGCGTGCCATTGAGAGGAAGGAGAGAGGCATCATTTAGTACGGACTTAAGAAATTGTAGAATCTAAGCACAAAGTGTATAGAAACGGGAAGTTGAGAAAGAAGTTCAAGCAAAAAGATTTCAGTTGAAATAGTAGGTATTAAGGTATTAGTAGCTGAAAAATAGGTGAGCAGTAAGCCGAAAGAAGATAATCCGTAACAAAATAAAATGCCTATTCTATTTCAGAATAAAAATGCCGATCTAGCTCTCAGCTTACGACCTCACATATTCCCCTGGAAACGTTAATTCCCATAGATACTATAGTTAGATCCTGAATCCTCCAGAGGAGGTTGGGCTTCAAAATACATTTTTTTTAAGCTAACACAAAACATCGCTCTGAATGAGTATAGCTGTTCACAGAAGAAACCGGTTGTAAATGTTGAAAAAATTGCCAAGAATTCGATTAGCCATTCCAACGTGTTTCTAGTTTCATTCGCAACGCAATGAAGATTAGAGTAGAGTAAGTTTAAGCCTCCCAAACGCATTGATGGAAAAGGAGTGATAAAAACAGCGACATTGGAAGAGCAAAGTAATCACATAGCGAAGAGACTTTCAATTCAAAACACAACGATATAAGGAAAACGATTGATAGAAACTGTCAAATCGGAAGAGAAAAGTAATCACGTTGCGAAGGCCTTTTCAATTCAAAACTGAACGAGGCAAGGAAACGTGTGATGAAAACATCTAGATCAGAAGAGAAAAGTAATCACGTTGCAAAGATCATTTCAATTCAAAATGCAACGCTGTAAGGAAAAGTGTGATGAAAACAGCTAAATCGAAAGAGAAAAATTATCTCGTTGCGAAGATCATTTCAATTCAAAATACAACGATTTTAGGAAAATGAGTCATGAAATCACATCGGATGAGGAAAGTAATCACGTTGCGAAGACCACGCAACGATGCAAGGAAAAGTTGTGATGAAAACAGCCACCTCTGAAGAGCAAAGTAATCGACCATCCATGAGGCTGACCCGAGGTATAAGTAGGGCAGCGGCGACCGCTCCAGGCTCTCCTAAAGCCTGCCTGAAGTCACGATCTCAACGCGCCTTCAGAGCGGCGCCGGTAAAGTTGATTAGTTCCAGTCGAAGCATGCAGAAGCTCGTCGCTTGAAGCAAGACTCAAGAGACAACTTCAACTTTTTGTAGCTAAGTACGCTGGGAAAAGTTGCTTAATGAAATACGTAAAAAAAGAAGCACGGCTGAAGGAAGGTATAATTTGAGAGTGAGGGAATTCATTTTACAACGAGCTGTGACTGAGTAAACTGAAAAGTAGTTTCTAATATTGAAATGATCTGCACAGACAACAGCAGTGCGTCATTGCCATGGCCGTCAGTTTTTCTTTTAAGGGGGGGGGGGATGCTATGATCTATTTTTTTCGAACAATTTAATCCCACGCAGGATAGAACATAAAATATGACAGAAGTATAACTCATACATAAGCGTTTCAGTTTTCATTGGAAATAAATCTATTCCCAATGACAATAGAAAATTTCCTCATGAACTTGAACCGGATGAGGGCGAATTCGTAATTTAAAATGCAGTGAGATTTCAAATCTCGTAGAATATTGCGAGACAAAATAAAAAGAGTGAATTGTGAGAAATATCTATTTGTAAAAATTTAAACAGAAGCCGAGACCCAATCTCGCTGTGGATGGAAAAAGCAGGCCATGCGTCAAGCAGAGCAAGCATTTCCATAATAAAGACTTCCTAATTGAACAAATTTATTCCTGGTGCACAACCTCAATCACAAAAGTAAGCCACTAAAGTAAACGTTTTAAACACAAAAATAAAGTCTACCTCACATTTTCAGCCATGAAAATAGGTTGGAGACCTTATTTCAGATCTAAAAATTAAACCACAACTCACATTTCAATCTAAGACTTTTAGCCAGAGAGCACATTCTTAGCCAATAAATTGACTCAGAGTGCACATTGTAAGCCAAGAAAAAAATGCCACAGTGCTCATCCAATGCGATGGATTCAGTCATCGACAGCTTTACATTTCCCACCTCATGCTAAAACGAGCGTGTTAAGAAAGGTGTTTAGACACAGTTTACATCCCAAATCGGTGTGGAAACCTGAACCCGGAGGGGAAACTTAAACAAAATTATTAATTGACTATGAATTAGTTCCAACCACCCTTACCACAACAAACAACATCGGCATCTACGGATGCTTTATTTCCAAATGAAGCATGATACATATCACCTTTTACATTGGTTTTTCAAATGCCTCAAACAGGTAATTAACACCAGGACGCCGTGACGCATTCCCCCGGTCAAAGACCGGTACCCATTTCAGACACCTGGATAGAGTGGGGTATTGTGCTTAGAATTTTTCTCCTATACCCAACAGAGAAAATCGCCACCAGCGCCGAGACTCGAACCCGGGTCTCCCCGCACGGAGTCAGGTCCTATACACACACGGCTATGGCGAGCACTAACAAAGAGAGGAAAGATAAAGGCACTATTCAGTGTGGAGTTAAGGAAACGCGGAATCTATGTACAAGATGTATTCCCGTATATGATCCCGAACGCATAGAAACAGTAAGTTAAGAAGTAAGGGAAGGATACAAGATAAAAGTTGAAGAAGAAAGACAGAGGTGCTGAAAAACAGGACAGCAGCGAATCAAACAAGGTCGGTGTTCAACAAAACAAAAACCATTTTATTTCAACAGAAAGAGCGAACAACACTTTATACCAACAAAAAGAAGGCCTCAGCTCGAGACCCTACATTTTCCCCATGGGAGTGCTAATACCTCAAGCAAAAGTGACCATCTAAAGCCGGAGTGGAAATCTCGAGCTAGAGTGACCCTCCGAAGCGAAGGAGGACACACGTAGAGGCAGGCTGGCAGACGGGCGGGTCCGAGCTGAGATCACAGCCGCCCGAGCTGCAGCAGAGCGTGCTCGGTCAGCCACAGCCTGCCTCCGGCTCCTCCTAAACCGGTTCGCTTCACAATCAAATAGACTTTAAAAACAGAGCAGGATCACCTCAGGTTCTTTTAAAAGACGCAAGGGTCAGCGGCTTCTCTTACAAGATTGTTGAGTTCGCGTCTATGCGTTCAATTTTGGGCGTTAGGACGGATTCAGTAATGAAACACGTATGACATGATTTTTTTTATCGCGAAAATTATTCGTACCAACAAATCCGCACAAGTAAAAAAATCCCAATTAAGAGCGCATCGACTACAAAAACTTTGAGTTTAGGTTTACAGAAACGCATTGTTCTCTAGAGTAGTCATTCCGAAAAAGTTAAGAAACTCAAGTGATGCTCTCAAGACGGCAATAATTGTTGAATGATAGAATGCAAATGCTATGAAATGTGATTTATTTCTACAATGAAGGACAAACGACATCGAATCGAAATCAACTCTTTAATTTATACGGTAATCATGTGCAACCTGGAGGTAACGAACTTCAAGCAAACGCAAAAAAAAATGAATATAGGACACTTAATTGGGCCATCCGCAAAAAAATGCGAGCACAAAATCACTCGGCCAACCCCCAGGAATCATTTTTGCTTGAACCAACAGTGCGAGAATTTGCATAAAGTGTTTTCAATGGGGAATTTGGCGTTAGATTTTACGGGAACACAGAAAGCTTGAGGCAGGTGGTGGAGAGGGAGGCTGTGTCTCTGTCTCGCTAAATGGTTTCCGATACGGCCGCAGCCACTCCGCCGGCATAATGGGTCATGTCTGTGGCTCTGTTCTTGGCCACGCGCACCGTATCCGATGGAACTGATGAACCAACCATTCACATTCCTAATGAGTCAAGAATGAGCCTCAGTCCTCACCCACAAGTTCATTCCAATGTACCTTTATGGGAATATTAATGAGATAAATAATTTCAACTCACCTTGATGGGAATGTTAATAAAATAAATAATTTCAACGCACCTTGATGGGAATGTTAATGAAATAAATAATTTCAACGTACCTTGATGGGAATGTTGAAAACATAAATAATTTCAACGTACTTTGATGGAAATTTTAAAACTCACGACGTATATTGATGGGGATGTTGAAAACATGAAAAATTAAAAACTAAAAACTTCTACATATCTTGGTGGAAATGTTAAAAATACAAATCATTTCAGAGCGCCTTGACAAGAATGGCTAGAACATGAATAATTTCAACGGACCTTGACGGGAATGTTAAAAACAGGAATTGAGTCTTTGTACTTTCCGAATAAGAATTTTATTCTCTAATTATGAATATTATGAACCAAGACTATCAGCTGAATGAAGAAAAGCACGAGGACACGAAATTGATTGATTATACGTAAGTTTAAGCTCACCTATCCAAGCAGAGGTGTTGAAAGAGAGGAAAGATGAAATGTAGGACGTAATTAAGGAAGCGCAGAATCTATGCAATAGTTGTTTCCCTTGAGAGACGAGGACGCTAAAAATGATGCAAAATCATCAATGAAAAACTAAAAAAAAACGAAGAATCAAGCAACACCAGGTACAGAATGTTATTAGCCTACTCCAGAATGAATATAATTACCTATGTCTTATAAAAAAAACAAGCATGTTGCAAACTCGAAAATGTTCTTATACAAACCTAGAATGCTTTTTCGGGGCACGTTTGAAGTAGACTGGACTTACCAAAAACTAAGCCATGATACAAACTGAACTTTTTAATTCATCTGAAAGAATCAGGCTAGAGAATCAGGAAAAAACGTATTTCGATGTCCAGTGTATTCCGCTTAGAAGCATTCAACGTACAACAAACCCCAAAATGGCAATGCCTCGAATGGAATTCAAGTCTCCCGATGTACAGCAAACCCTTACCCGCTGCAATCTCAGATATTATTTAAACATCTCAACAAACAACAAACCCGAACACGTTACGAAGCTGCAGTATTGGACCCCAGAGCATCCAAGAACCATTTTTTTGTTCACGTGAGCTTTTAAGCTGAAAGCTGAGGTATTCGTAGCAGCAATCGGCACTTAAAGCGTCGAAATCAATTTCCATGTGCTCCTCTCCCTGGGGATTCGAGAGAAGTCCGTGTAGTGAATAATGAACCAGAAAATAAATACTGCGCTCTCGCAAAGAGATTATCGACGAGCACACCGCGAAGACGAGACTGCAATGTTTGCGGTGGAAGACGGAGCTCCCGCAAAGCACATTACTGAACTTCAGCACGAAAGAAGATAAACGTAATCGGTACATGGAAACTTTTCTTTGTTTGTAATTTGAGGAAATTCAATTAATGATATAAATAAACCGTGTGCAATCACCACTAAAAACTTGAAAAGATAATAATTTATAGAGGAAAGCATAAAATGCTAACAATCTGCCCGAGTAAAAATGACTGTATTCAGATAAAAATACGGGGAATGTACTTGAAATCTTAAGCAGAATCTCGTTGAGGTAAGAATTTTAAAAGTAAGTTTTATTTGTCTAACAGAGGTGAAAAAGTACAGATCAATTGCAAAACATGCAAGTGATGAGCGTACACTTTTTCTTAAATGAAAAAACGAAATGAAAAAAAGTAAACAATCACTGCCATTGGTTCGACTAAAATATGAGTCACGCCTATGAAGAGAAGTTTCCCTAAGATAAGAAACAAAATAAAGCATGGTCTTTATACTGAAATTCTTAGTGCTGCAGATTGAATATCGGAATGCTGTAATTCCTAAGAAACGTAAATCTTCCATTATGCATTTAAGTGCAAAGGCGAATCCAAGGCACAAACGACATCACAAATTTTTCAGCATTTGTTTGATGACTCTCTTTGTGTAAAATATGAAGAAAAACAATCCTTAAACTTCTTTCATCCTATCTTCATTTCTATATCAAGTTCTTGCAAAAAGAGTTTCTCATCACGTTGTCCAGTGACGCTGGAAATAAAACGTTACTCGTATTATCCTGGACGATAGTAATCTATTTGGTCATGACTTTCTTTCACTAAAGTTTGAAAGAAACAAAGTCAGAAGTTTGTTGCGGGATAGCATCGGCATGTAGACACTACAAAAGCGCTTTTTAGGATGATGTGGAGGAGTTGTAAGAACAAGTTTTGAACGCCAAGTTAGTTTGGCAGGCTCACATCAGTTACTCCTGTAGCAAGAAATAGAAGCCCAGAGCCAACCTCTGTCAGGTCATAGCTCCAGTAAGTAAAAAGTAACTCCCGCGATGCGGGATATCAAAAAAGTACTTTGCAGTTCTTATGTTTAAAACAGCGAATAAATTATTGAAACACGTTCGCAAGAATTTCTGTTCAGCGAAATTTCTATTTTCATAGAAGATACTGGCATCAATGTTCATCAGCCTCGCTTTTGCATCTCTAAAATTTTTCAAGAACTACGGGCTCGTAAGCCACCAAAAGGGGAGTAAGGGTTGAAACATGTCACCTAAATAATTCATAAATTATTAGAGAATCCCACTAATTAGCTTGCCCCCGTGAAACATACGACAATTCTATTTCAACACTAAAACCAAGAACGTATAGGAAACGCTACATTTTACAACATAATTCTCTTTCACATAAACGCACTACTAAAAACTCAACTCCAAACGTGTCATTTGCATGAGAACAACCTTAGCAACTCAGATATAATACAGCGAAAGGTTCACTCGTTCAATGTTCGGGTTTCACAATACGTGCAAGATCAATACAGAAATGCAAGATTTCGAGCGGAATATAAAAGGGGAGCAGTGGCCGGGACATCTCATTCTGATTCCAGCACCATGTTCCATTAAGGCAAGGGAGCCCCGTGCCACATAAGCCACACGGAGACCGTGGTCAACAGGTGGCTTCCCCGAGCCCAGATCTGGATAGAATTCTAATTCGGTTGCCCCCTTTAACGATTCCAACTTTTCTATTCGGCTGACAGATGAATCGTCTTCTAAAAGCTCGAAACAAACGACACTTAAATAGAATAATTTCCCTCGGTCGAGCATTTGTGGTATGAAAAATTTGACTGGCGCACAGAATGCGTCATCCAAATTTTGCAATTTATCTCAGTTTTCACAGAAGGACATGGTGATTGTTTCAAGTTAAATAATTCATCAATTCTGAACCACGAGCACTGCTTCTAGAATAAAATAAAATTTAAATTAACGCTCGATTTAAACTGTTCGTTCTGAAGTATAAATTCAAAAGGAGAAAATGATAAAGCGGGCCATCAGCTATTCTAAAGGTTCGAGAATCGCACAAACGTAACAAACGCGGGTACTGAGCAGCAAAAGATCTCACGAAATTGAATTGGGGAAAAACAATGAATTTGCAAGCGCATGTCGGTGTTCCCGCAGTGACGTATGAAGCAATCAGGAGGGATAAGTTTTGATCAGGCTCGTCTCGATCTCCTGCGCTGTATAAATCCCGTGGCGCTTCTTTTCATCGATACGAAGGCGGATTCATCAAATCCAGGAAACTAAAAATGTCAAACAGGAAAATATTTGAAGAAAAAATTGTTGCAGCAAGACAGAATTCGTTCCCACCGAACAAAATGAACACACACGTATGAGAAAGAAAATATTTCCTTGGACTTCTCAAAGAAGCAAATCCAATTTTGATGTGACTGAAACGATGATTATTTCAATCTTTGAAGTGATGCCTTCCAAGTGAAATTTAGCAAATCAAAACGTAACTTTGGAAGGACGGATGTGAGCGACGTAAAAATACCCCACACCAACACCATTATTTTAAAATCTAGCCCACATGTGCAGATGGAGCAGACCGAGGAACACAACCGAAACATTTCAGAAGGGCGGCTGTGATACACAGGAAATGACGCAGTAAAACCCTCGGAGCTCGTAAAATATTGCACGGGAGAAAATAGAAGACATGAACGGAAAGCCTGGGTGATTGATTTATGGCATGCAATATTACTTTGCCTTCAGGATTTAAGGTGAGACTTTAAGCTGAACAAATATGCTTTACATAAAGAAACTAATTTGAATGAATTGTCAAATGTACTTAGCCCTCTGTATACCTCTGGGACATGTAAGCCTATGTTCCACCGATATCTAGCAAAAAAGGGCCAGAAAGTCACACGAAGACTTAGTGTGGTGTTTGTGAACTGTTTTATTGCGTGAATCATTTTACTGTCCTTCTCCTTTAGATAAGCAAACAGTCACGGACAATTTTTTATGATTTACGTATTATATGAAGAGTCAAATATTTTATATTATCGTAAATGAGAAAGGATTTTCCAATCTTATTACTCACAATTAAAGGGAAAACACTCGTTCAAAAATGTTTAAACACCTGTTTACTGTGGTTCACAGGGACACACTTCTTTCAGTTGACGAAAACAAAAATAAATATTGGAACTAACGTCCTTCTTTGCTATAAATTACATAACGCATAATTTGATCATTTCTCAAAAAAAATATTTTTAAATGAGTACTGAAACCGACAAATGAATCAGGTGTGGCAATACATCCTCGAAATAATTAAAAAGTTTTGATACCGTACATTTTATGACAAACTTACGAAGCACAAACTGAGGAAGACGCCATTGCGTAAGTTCAAGTCAAACCCTCGACCATTTGCAAATGAAACAGAGCAAGATGGGACGCCTTCCATTTTGCAGACTGAGCATTTCCTCGAGAAAGACGGTAAAATTTTTAGAACAATTAAGAGTACCATGCAATATCGACAGCACCGAGAGGCTCACTTAATCGAAACCAGTTCAATTTCGCTATATTCAAACCCAGAAAAAATAACACAGAGGTGAACAGCCGTTCCCTCGAAATTGTCCAATAAAATAGAACGGTACTGTAATTGTAGTTCAGTTACCGTAGCACGAGCATCTCACCGACACTAATGAAATAACTCGGGTTGTCGCAGAGCAGCGACACTCCGCATAATTATATATAAGGCAAGGATACTGTCGCTAGCTTTCGAGTTGCACTGCTTCAGAGATGGCAACATACTAAATTTACGAGAGACCCATTTAGCGTGATACACATAGATACAGTATTGGTCAGTGTATAAAGTGTCCCACAGAATTGATCATTCATTTTGTAGAGCTTGTTACATAAGTAGAGCTATTTCTTTATAATTTCATTGCATTAAATGTTATAAAATTCAAAATTTTAAGAAAATGTGTTTCAATGGAAAAAATTGATCGTTGTATTCCTTTAGAATTGGGTAAAGTAAAACCTGGAAACAGTCGTCATTGGATATGCATTGGAAAGCACTAACGTTTTAGTCATAAATTTATAAGCACATTACGTGAACACTTATAAATGAGAGAAAAGAAGGCATACTGAATTAAGTTCAATAGAACATTCCAAGCCTCGCTACTTGGAATGTTTTAGAAACAAAAGCAAGAGACTGGCACCACATTACCGAAAAAAACATTTCAAGGAGGTAACATACCCTATACTTCGGTCAATGGCGGCTGCTTATTTGGGACTTATTGCCCTTATATTTCCTAGTCACAGGTAAGTTTAGTCAGCAACTCCCAAAGAACAGAAGAAGAACGAGAAAAGAAGGAAATAGAAGCTTGCCTACGGGCACAGTGGGGTACAAATGGTCTCCTATACGTCCTCGGAGGCTGGTCATTATGTGAACAACTATGAATTATACAACCAAGGCACAGCACAGAAATGAACAGAGGTGTCGTAAACCGTAGACTTCGCCAAGTGAACTAGGGCGCACACACACAACCTCTGATCAGCGAAATGGTCGATTTAGTTCACAACACTACAGCGCTAAACTTGCTTCACGAAAAATTGTTATAATGACAAAAACTTGGGGAAGCATCATTTTATGTCGACAACCTTCCATTGAACAATTAAGTTAATAAGATAAGAATTCAATTAAAAAAAAGAGAAAGTGAATTAACCCAATGCACGAAGATTACGGCTACTAAAAGTAGACATTGTAAAGCCTTAGTAAGTTCAAACTGCTTTTCGTTTCATTCGTTCAACCAAAACGATAAAATAAAAAATGACCAAATAGGACACCACAAGCGGTGAGATTAGAGCTCTGAAGTTAGGAGATGTCAGAAAACACCTGTATACAGATGAACTACACAAAAGAAATAATCGTCCGCGTCCATGCTAAAAATTTCATTTCCTTTAGTTTATGCTGGTTGACCACTTTCCACGCAAAGGAAAAATCCCAATTCTCGTTCAATGCGAGCCATAATCAAACTTTCCTACTGCTTCACTCGCACAAAAACGAGTATCTAACAGTTCATCTCGAGACTCCGTGTCTTGGAAACGAATGGCAGACGACAGTAGCGAATCACTTTGGTCGAGGAAGCTCAGAGGGACTCGGGTATCGCCGTAATTATGCTCAGAAGCGGTCGTTAAGACCTCTCTTTATCTCGTGTGTAATGACCGCAATATGTTCCCCAGAACGCATTACCACAATACGTTCCAGACATCGCCCGAGACTCAACCCTTCCCTAACACTGCTCTGAGAAGTGCTTCATAAAATATCAAGATGAAACTGCACATCAAAGTGCTGGTGAAATGCAGCTCATAAACGAGTTGAGGCATAGGGTAAAAAAACTTCAGCCTTGGTATAGTAGTTGAGTCCAACAGAATATTGTAGTCATGTTAAACGTGATATAGTACTTGTGTTAAACAGGATATAATACTTGTGTTCAACAGGTAATTGTAACTGCGTCAAACACAATATTGTAGTTGCGTCAAACACAATATTGCAGTTGCGTCAAACACAATATTGTAGTTGCGTCAAACACAATATTGTAGTTGCGTCAAACATGATTCCGTAGTTGTAAAATACATAACAGGTAGAATTTCTACTCCAATAGCATTAATGAATATACAAAAGCTCCATACTCAAAACCATTTCATAACCATTATCAATTCAAGTTTTTGTGTTATAACCAGGTACAAATTTAAAAAAAAACAGACAATTCCGCTTTAGCCAATGTCTCGTTTAAAGGTTTCAGTATCGAAATTAGTTTCTTGCTTGATAGATTTGGTATCGTATGCAAGACTCCAAAATGGTACATTAGTGCTCACTTGAGGTCGGTGAGGGCAGAACCATAGTTCAAATGAATGAGCCTGGTTAACAAAATAAACGATTAACCATCCTTTTATTCCGAAGACGCACACTTATTATTCACACAGAGGGAAACGTTAAGACTCTTCACAGAATTAAATCAAGGTATGACCTTTCACCTTTAAGAGATTGACTGCCATCTTGTAATCTTAACTTGAACCTTGGACATTTTGAATCTTGAACATGGCTTTCTTCTATTACTAAGTTTTTATCGCAGCCGAATGATTTATTGAAGTTTCCAATTGATGCCCAAGATTTTCAAAATGATTCAAATCAGTGTTATCGAATGTCATCACAGAACGCTTACTTTCTTTTCTTGAAGTAATGCAACCACTCATTTGAACGTGTGTTTGAAGCCATTATCTTGAAGGAAGGTAAATATCATCACTTTTTCCTATGATTTTGAAGGTTCATCTCGATGAGTCCTTCATGTATAATTATTTCTCTACTTGCAATTAATTTCCGAGTGCCATTCGGAACAAAAATCATCAGAACTTTGCACAAACTATTAGATCCTTGTCATTGTATTGTTTTGGAGGAAATCCTTGCATGTTTTGCCAAAATTTGTCTTTACAGCATGCCAAGAAAGCTCAATTTTTGCATCACCGTTCCATGGTACTCGTTCCCGAACCCAATTTTCTTTGTCCAACAAAGTTTCGTTCAAATTTATGCGAACTCCAATCTTACATTGTTTGTAAAGAGGCGAGTGACGTGGTCGATTTCCATTCAATCTACTCCATCAAAGTAACGCTATGCTGCAAGGGTACTTTCACAAATGCACAGCGGACTCAAGTCCTTGGCGATTTCTTTCAATTAAACTGTTGTGTTAATCATAACCTGGAACCATAGTTTTGGCACAGTTTTTGAAAACAATTTCATTTGCTTTTACACCCACGTAATCTCACTGCATTGTGGTATAGGCATTTTAACCTTGATAACATAAAATTATGCAAGTTTAAATTTGAGAAAGAGTTTGGAAGTAATGCTGAAACTTATTCACAGCTTTTTGAAGACTAAAATAAACTGCCTTAAATGTACGATGAGCTCCTTTTCCTTACATCCGTCGAGCCAGTACATGGGAGTGACCCTGATTACACTTGTTGAACAATGCAATGTTTTTTGCTGGCACTTTCTTAAAATCCGTAACGACAGAATTTGCAAAAATACTCGCACATAAAAACCAGCAGTAAGTTTCTCATAATTGTGAAAAATACAAATTGAAGAATATTCTTCTGAAAGATGAAAAACTTTGTTTTTTTGTTAACAGCATAATTGTCAAATACATTTTATTCCATTCTTTGCATAACGCGGATTCACACTCCCTTTTAGAAAGTTAAAAGCATAAAAACGTGGTATTATGCAAGCAATTCATCTAACAATGTATGTGCAAACGTGTTATATTGACGGGAGAGCAAATAATTTCCTCGGTAACTGCAAGAAATAAATATAAAACTGTGATTACTTCGTCCGAATGACGAGAACTTTTAGGGCAACTCAAATGCGCTAACCATCTACTTTGCATTCTACACTGTTGTTTGCTTGTACTGAGTACTGCTGTTGGCTTGTTTATAAGGTTGTAGAACTCCAAAAATGAAAAGGTCAAAAAAAGAATTTATCTCACTAATATTCGCAATCTCGACAAAAAAACTCAACGTGAAATGCAGTTAATTCTGAACGTGGGAATTTGCCACCGTAGTAGCAAAAAATATTTCAGAAAAAGAAATACAAGATGTTTCTGGAGACGAAAAAATACAAGGTGATAGGGACATTCTAACAGGTGATAGGGTGCAAGTTACTGTGATTACTTCAGTAAAAACGGGAAGATCCATCATAATATACAGTAACGATAGGGTGTTGGACAGCAAAAACTGCTCTCTAAGCACACTAGCAAAAACCCTACCAGTTTCGGTCGGGTTGCTAAGTTATTATCTGGGATCTCTAAATATACGAGGGCTCGAGTCGTAGTTAATTATATACAAGATACCCTCAAAGGAATGAAGAAGAATAGAACAAAATGCAGCGACAGGAACGAGCAGAATGGTCCATTCTCGGGTTGAAAACCAAGTTCCATGTCGTCAAGCATCATTCATCCTCAGGCAACCGAGTGGAAGTAGAACAGAAATAACAGATGTGTGGTCTTCACACTCAGCACATAGGAAAAGCAAGGTTGAAAGAAGTTAAGGAAACTTTGATAAGTGTTAAGAAACAATTAGTAGCAGCTGAACAAAATGGATAGCAGTGTACCGAAAAAAGATGGCCTGTAACAAGATAAAAACCCGTGTTGCTTCAACGAAAGGAAAGTCTACCTTACCCAGAGCTCGGAACCTCACATCTAATTCGTATGTATTCAACAGTTGTTCTCCCGTTGGGTGAACTGCAGCAACAACAAAAGATATTCTCTCAAAACATACGCAAGATATTAACCCCTTCAATATCACACGAGAATTGAATCGAATAGAAGATTTCATAATTGACTATCAAACAAAAAGTCAACAGTTGATTTGTAATTCCCATAGATACAATAATTGTATTCCCCAGAGAAATAAGTTATGTTATGAAACATTTAAAATACAGAATACGATTTCCTCAAATTCACTGATGATTAACTTGAGGAATTGCCAAGAAATAGCGACGCAGCAAAGCAAGCTGGTTTACTGTGGTACGGAACCCAACGCACGACTATCTTGCGTAAGAATTGATTGAAAGCAAACATATCAGTCGTGATCTAATAAAACCGAGTAAGGCAAAAGATGGTAAGAATTGAGCGGGTAAATACAGACTGCATTCGAAACTCGCTCAATATTTGCTCAAGAGGAATCGAAGGCGAGCATTTTACGCTGGCTGCGCAGGTTGCACACAAGCGGCAAGAATGAATCGTTATTTGGGCCAACCAAATAGAGCGGAAACGTCAAATAACCCTGTAGCTTTAACGTCCTTCATACGTGATAGGAAATTGAAATTGCATAACAATCGTTTTCCTCATCAACCAAAAGTGAAAGAGATAGGAAAGTGATACTTGGTGAAGATGAAACGAAGTACAACTATTAAAACACAATTTAAATTTGCCTTGTAGTTAAAACAGCACTGTGCCCACAAAAACTATTGAACCATAAAAACAAAAAAGAAAAAACATTTCGTGCACAATTTCAAATAAAGCGAACAAAAACACTCATCTTGTAACTTACAGCACCCATAGCTTAAACAGTACTTGGCTGTGGAAAGACAGATTCAAAAACGTAAATAAGGCGTAATTTCAACATTTTCCTCTACCTCATTTCGTGGCGGATCGTTGAAACCCCGGTCCGTGATCCGTCCTTTCCGACGCAGAGACACCTGAGAGGCAACGCGAGACGCGACGCTCGCATGTCGCAACGCGAGCGTACCTCGCGTCCTGATGAGGTGTTGCGCGCCCCTGAGCTGCACGGGGGCAACCCGCACTGGACAAGGGTAGTGCAGCAGAGTAACATTGAATGTGCAGCATAGTAACACTGAATGTACAGCAGTGCAGCACTGAACTCCGCAGTGTTACATTAAACGCTACAGTGCAAAACTAACTTCTGTACTGCATCGCAGGAATGCAGCACAGAACGCCGCAGTGCAGCACTGAACACTGCAGTGCAGCACACAAGGCGGTGCGGCAGTACATATACTGTAAGACAACACAGCTGAGCGGAACACGACAGAAGGACCTCACGCTGCAGTGCAAAAGTACAGTATTTTGCGAACGTTGGGCTGCATTCCGGCACATGAGAGCACCACATGCTGAATGCCACACAGCAACGTGATTAAAATCGTCGGCCAAATTACACACGACCCAGGCCGGTGTAGGGACATTTTTTTGAACAGATATGTGAAATATTAATTAAAAATAAATTTTCAAATGTGGAACTTCTTATAGACAATAAAGCGCCACGATTAGCCACCACCTGCATGTTTCCCACTTCAACTTACATGCTCACAAAGACATCAAAATCTGAAATTGGAATTTGCCTCAATATGTGCACGCGACTAGAAATCGGTGGCTACTTGAAAAAAACACAACAATTTACCATCACTTTCTTGAAAACTCTGATGATCAGAAAACTAGCGTTTAGTTAACTAAAGAGAGAGCGATGAGCTCGAACCAATACTTGTTTCAAAACAGTAAAAAATCAGCAAATTTTTGGGCCAGTGAGAGAATTAAGTACCACAGTTGATATGCCAATGCGCGATCAATAAATAAAATGCATTCAAAATGCTGCATGTATGGGTAATACATCAATTTGCATGTGACTACGCGATTAAAAAACAAAGCGCATTTTAAATTAGGTGGATTTAGGTAATTGGTAAGCGATTACGAGCTAGCCCTCCTACCATCCTTTGACTTCAAGATAATAAATCAATTCACAAACGAATGCAAAATTGATAAATGGAATGCAATCAAAATTAGGCGACTTTAGGTACAGACTGGGCGAGCAATTTTTCAGCTCGCACCTGCAACGTAAACTTATGTAATTACGCAAGGCTGCTCTAATTGGGCTCATCGCTTCATCAGCACACGGTGATGGCGAAGTTCTTTCGCAGGAACAAAAGTGCACATCCCAGCGGAGTTCAATGCATCGTAAATGGGCAGTAAAATGAACTGTTTGCATGTTCGAGCTGCTCTAGAGCGCAAAGTGAACACAAAGCAGCAATGAAAACGAGCAGGGCCAGCGCAAGGCTGTTTTTAATCTCGTTAACAAGAGCATAAAAGATTCATTCTGCGCGGGCACGATGAAGAATAACGAGATTCCGTTTACTGCAGGCTCACATAATCTGATTTAGCTTTTCAAATTTCCTCGCGCCAGTGAAACCTTCAGCTTTGAGAACTCTCGTCAAGCGTACGTGAGAGTAGATATATTGTGCCTCATACACAACGTTATGAGATCATTATTTGGTAATCAAAAGTTATCTGCTTACTTCGACGGGCGCAACCTCAGGTAAAACAACTTCTACTTATTTGTGAAACTAGTCAGTGTAAAAAGTGTGCATACACTGAGATCTTAAGCACCGTTCAAAACAAAAAATAGCACAACACAACACAAGAAATAAACAGGAAGCACACCAACAAAGTCCTTTTTATAACTTCATGGGTGACGCAACCACCGGAAATACCGCTCACGAAACAGAAACTTCCCCAGAACCCATGCCTTTCATTCCAGATTTCCGCGTGACAAATCGAGCTCGGGTGAACGAGCTCCCAGGTTCACTTCGAAGTAAATAAATACTTACAAACCTACGATTTTAGTCGACGGGAGAACGTAGTCATACGGAGACGGCTTGACAACGCCGAAGAGTTTAACTGAAAGGAGTGAGATAACTGTGAAGAGCGATATGAGTGCAGAGCGGGTAAACAGGACTGGAAACTCGCAGCATCTCGCCGTGTTATGGTGTCGGCTGAACGAGGCAGACTGCGATGTTCCCACGGGGCTTTGCTAGCGCAGCGATATTTGCCCTCAGGAGCGAATACTTAGAGGGGGCAACACAATCTTTCCTTCTCCGCAACGACCAAAACACCTAATAATGTTTGAAAAAAACTCGGCAAGCAGATGTTGCTAACATCAACGCTAGAAAAATTGGACACGGCCGCTGAAATCCTGAAGCTAAAAAACGTCATGCGGCGTCGAGTTAAAACAGAGCACAACATTTGCTTGGAACGCAACGAGAAAAATATAGTGGGTGACATAGCACTGCGTGGATTCAAACATTGAATTACGAAAATGGACCGAGCAATGGTTGAAACTCAATGTGCATAACGCATAAGCTAAGCCTTGATATGAATAGTAAGGGTGAAATATATATTCTAGCTCTGTACTGTACTAAATGAAGGAAAAGCAAAGACAGATCTAACAAGGATTGGTGATGAAATATAACATGATTTTAAAAATCGTAACATATGTAGCGCATTCCTAATCTCACTTCTACGAAATTTTTCGCAATGAGACCAGAGGATATACCATTCGGTTCGTGCCCGTATATATTAAATACATTCAAATACTCAATAAAATGATGAGTAATAAAGACAAATTTACCTATCAAAATTTCGTTGTTTTAAATTGAACAAGTTCTTCACACTTGAAACGATTGTTTTACATTTTATCAACATATCAAAGGAAAGGTCGAATTCACAGCAGAAAATCGAATTATATAAGTTCTCATGCACATTTAGAAATGTCCTTTTGAAACAAGCACTGAGGATAAACGCTACTGCGATGAGTGCCACTTCATGGGCTCAAATGGAGGTCTAAATGTACAAATTACAGCTAAACTGAGCGCCAGTCGTGACGCTCGCGTCCGAGTGAGGTCTCGCTTTGTCATATCAGCGAAATTCCGGTATGCAAGGCCGGCCGTTTTGGATCGTTTGCAAGAGAATATGGGACCAATTAAGGCCACCATTGGTACCCGAATTTTTCACAACTCCTTCACCAACTTGCTAATTGTACTTCAATTGAGCATTTGATGTGTAAAGAGCCTCCGGAAAATCAATTTGAGCCAGCCTGACTCTTTTTCCTGGAGCGTTAGACAACTCTCGGACACCACAAAACTTTTTAATTGAGGGCCTGTGAGTGTCGAGGGAGATCCAAGCATCGCATGTCTGTCGCTCGGTCGCTAGACGCTCAAATGAAAACACAACGTCGAGCGCCAGACAACACTTGGAGCGACGCTTCAAAACAACGTCAGAGCTCTCTACGCACACAAGCGCAAGCATGTGACAAACAATACGGGGCATCGTCAGCGACCGGCCGTTGGTCCAAAGCTCAACTGACAAGAGATATTTGCAAGCAAATGAAAAATAATTCAGCAAAGCGAAAGTGAAGCTTCATAATGTTTGAACGTGTTCGAAAAATATCGTTCATTATAGTTTACTGATGTTAGTGTTATTTCCTAGGTATATTGAAAGCACAACAATCGATGATGCCACGCACCACACTTCAGTATGAGTTCTAACTTTCAATGTATTTAGTCATATCTCGTTACAGCCACGGAAGAGGTGCAAACATTTGGAAAAAACAAAATATTGAGCAAAATGCTGAAAGCACTCGCGTCTGAGGTTGATCCATCGGTCCCTTTTAATAAAAAATAACTGGAGAGAAAAACCATATCACACATTTAATAGCACAGCAGAGCCCAAAGCTGCCTCCGACGCAAATATTTTTAATTCTACGAAAGGTAATTTTGAGAGTTATTTAGAAATTCAAATTCTCACTTGGTATCTGGTCCGCATGAAAAGCTTTCGATAAACCTTACATCAATGAACGAAACATTCTAAAATAAGTACTCCCAACGAGTGCTAGAATTTATAGCCTTCACTGGAAGGGTAATAAAATTATTCAAGGGAGCCTTCGAGGTGTCCTAAAGTTTAAAATTATGATCAATTGTCATCAACTCATTTCAATCTCGTTGACAGAAACTGCAGAAGCCAACTTGGAAAACCCCAATAATGAAATTACAGGAATCATCGCTCAAAACCCACTAAGTATGACTGAGTACTACTTCAAAATTTGAGCACTATTACAACCCAAAATAAGCCACACAGAAGAAGACAACTCATCACTACGCGAGAATGACTATGCTGTCTGTAGGAGCGCAAGCAACCCGTGCTCTTAGTTCAGGTAAAAAAATTATTTTTCTTTACTTCCAAAATATAAATAAGCTATGAAAGATTTGAATTAAAAAAGATGATGGCTACATGATAAAAGAAAGCATTCACAGCTTGGTTCGGAGCCACCGAAACGAAGTTGGTCTCTGTCTCGCAGAAAAGATTGGTAAGGTGCGGCGCTGTCGCGGATAATACGCTGCTTCCGGTGGCTTGCTGGTCCTGCGTTGTGAAGAAGCATGGGGAGCCTCGGGCAATGTTCAGCCCCAAGCACGGAAGGTAGGGAAGTAGGATGGCCAGGAGGTAGATAGGCAAGTGTGAGGCATAAGATAGGTATGGACCAAGATGGGCAAGTGTGAGGCATAAGATAGGTAGGGACTAAGGCTGACGAGTGTGAGGCATAAGATAGGTAGGGACTAAGGCAGGCAAGTGTGAGGCATAAGAGAGGTAGGGACTAAGATAGGCAAGTGTGAGGCGTACGAGACGTAAGGACTAAGATTGGCTGGTGCCTATCTACCTCCATTTCTACCTATCGCATGATAGGAGGAACTGATATAGACAGTTGGCTATGATGTGCGCGAAAGTTAGTGATTAATGTATGTTTGCAAGTGTGTTGTGTTAGGTAGGTATGAGCTAAATTAAATAGGCAGTTGTAGGGTGTAAGATGGGTAGGACTGAGGTAGATAGGCAAATATAGCGTGTACGATGGGAAATCAACGATGTAGAACGGCAAATATGGGGTGTACGATAGGAAGGCAATGAGGTACATAGGCAGTAGGTCGATAGGATGTACGATAGGAAGATAACGATGTTGAAAAGCAAACGGTAGGTAGGGCTGAGATAGATAGGCAAATATGGGGAGTACGATGGATAGGACTGAGGTAGGCATGAAGGTGTAGGGCGCTAACCGAGAAAGGATACACATATGTGCGATCGAATGCTGAAAAAAATGATAGGCCTGTATCGGGTGCGAGAAGGGATATGCCGTAGGTAGAAAAGCTCGGAAGTGAGGTCAGAATGAAATTTAACAAACACGACAGTGCTTGCAAAAAGGTTTTAATATTCGACGAAAATAACACACTAATAAAACTCAACTCAAAGGTTATTTAGGTTTCAGTTGGAAAGACAACGTCAAGATTCCGCCAGTAGGTTTCTCGTGAGGTGTTATGATGAGATGCTGCTCACTAGAAAAAATGCTCACAAAAGTTTTCTCGTAACATGTTTACCTCAAAATATAACGAAGATGCAAAAAATGGAACATATCCCAACAGCTACGTTTCCTGGATAATTTTACAGCAAAAACAATTGTGAAAAAAATGTTTACTCTAGAACTACCGACAAGATGTGCTTTGAATGATTCACCATCCATATGCGAAAGATGATTTGTTAGCGAGTCTCAAATTTTCTGGTTGTAATTCGATCAAAATTACACGTCACTACCCAATCCGTGCGTATCCGTTATGTTTGTTCTCGTTTATTCCTGTTTCCCATTCCCATTTCCTAATCATTCGTATTTCATTTTCCTTTCCCTATTTATTCTAATTTCCCATTCCAAGATTCCCATTCCAAGATTCCCATTTCAGAACGAACAACAGCATTGTCCGCTCCTGAACAGTGGTGCACAGAGCCAAAGTTCGTGAGCGACGACAACAGAGCGACAGGAAAAGGCAGCAATTGAAGGACTTCACGTTCCCCAACTGATATCAGGGACCGAAAATAAAAGAGGAAAGCCGAAAAGCGCACACGATGAACCCTCATCACGAGCTCGCTTCCTCCCGAGCGATCGTAATGACCGTCGTCGCGGTTTCCGTGACTCGATAGCGCACGCAGAAACTCAAACTACATCGCGAATTAAAAGTAGCTCTTCCATCACCTGCACCTGCGATGAATAGTATAATCGACAACACCCTCGGGTGATGAGAAACAGTCATAAAACTAAATCAAGAGCTAAAAGTTTGCACAAAAATATGGAAAACGCGTTAAGTAAACATTTTTTAGACTGCTTTGCCAACACATACAAGCATTAATAGCGCAAAGAATCAGGGTATATTCAAAGCACAGTGATTCAGTCCCGTTGAACTAAACACCAGAATTTTGCGCGAACATAACAAGCAAAGGTAACGATTAAGGTCTTCAGTTTGAGACCTTGGCGATAACATAGCAAGGAGAGGGTCAACCTGAGTTGGGGTGATAAGGTAAAATGGGTGGGCAGCACATATCAAGGGCACCTGAGCAAAAAAGAGGAAACGATAAAACAAGGTGATCTGAAAAAGAGGAAAGCGAGACTAAGAGAAACGGGAGGAATGATAACGTAGAAAACCTGAAAAAAATATAACCATAAGAAAGGAGAACTCAGAAAGGTCAGGGACTTCCATAGACATAAAAAGACTATGAAAGAAGAAAACCTAAAGTAGAAACGTATCTATTGAAGAAAGAAAGCATTAAAGGAGAAGGGGACCAAGGAAAGGAAGGAACGTGAAATGAAAGGGAACGCAAAACATTAGATGACCGGTGAAAGACAAAATACTGAGTACGAAATTAAGACAAAAGGTCAGTGTAATTGTGGGTGAACGATGGAATAATGAGGTAGAGCAAGAGAACAGGGTTAGCGCAGAACAGGTGGGCAAGACAAGAGTTTAGGGATCACCACAGTAGCAGATAACGACAATATGAGCCAAAACCCAAGAATGTAGTCCCATGAAATAGCTCTCCTCCCGTAAAGTGGATGCCGATGTGCCTTTCTGCTGAGAGTCAGCAAGTATAAATATCTGAGGGTAGAGTATTTCACGCGTAATTCAAAAAGCGAGAACGAAATTAAATTCGCGTACGAACAGAATCGCTGGAACAGTAAATGTAACGACAGGAATATTTGCATCTTCATTTGACCAGGTTCTTACGTATATTTTCAGGACAGAACGTGCTCCACATAATTTTACTAAATATATTTCTTCAATGTCCGATATGTTTTAAAATCCGTCGACCGTAAATGAGTTCCCTGAATAAGGACGACACACCTTTACAAAATCATGTGAACTAGTTCAGCTAGTGTAACACAAATATTATATTTCTTAACAATGCAATTAAGAAACGGATTTTGTCATTTTTATCTGTTAGCTGTTTCTAGCAGTATTCTCTAACTCAACATGGTTTATCACTAATAACGTCATCAACGTCAGTCTATGCCGAATTTAGCTATCAAAAATCAGCGTTGAATATAGACTACGTTTCACGATCGTCCTTGACATTCGATCTCTCAGATATTCGGTTATTTCCATCAATATGGATGGAAAAGATAAAATGTAGAACATGGGAAAACACACATGGAAAAACACTGCCCTAAGCAAACAAAAACAAACAAACGTCTTACGCTTGCATTCGAGTACAATGGTGTTGTATAGAAGTATTATAATCTCTCAAACTAAAACTCCGTTGAATAGTTTAAAATCAAAAAGACTTTAGCTAAGCTACGCAGGAGCAAGAACATACAAATCACATTTTCCGTAGTCCCAAGTATGAGTTTTTGTGCTCGGAATGAATCACAACACATTAAATTGAAAGAGACGAACAAAGGTGGAGGAGGGCGCACATAAGCCACAGAATGAGCAGCACTGCAACAAAGGGATCGAGGCTCCCCCAATGAACCGGATGTCTGCGAGCTCTGTGATCGTAAGTCAAGCAGACGCCCCATCACTTCTTTGAAGGTGCAACGCAAAGCAAAAAAGCACTAGCTTATGAGGGCAAGGGTACGATAGCAATGAATTAAAATACACGCGATTTGAAGTACCAGCAGAATCAAGACAACTTTTTGGCCGTATGGCTTAAAATGCTAGGATACGGTATTAATGAATTAAAATACTACACGCGATTTGAAGTGCCACCAGAATGAAGGTGACTTTTTGGCCGTATGTCTTAAAAGGCAAAGATACGATATTAGTGAATTAAAATACTACGTGCGATTTGAATGGGCAAAATTAATCGTATCAGAACTTCTGTCCGCCCAATAATAGCAAACTCTTCCCGCATGGTTCGTAAGGTGAAGATCCGATAACAATGAATTAAAAAAAACACAAGAGATAAGAATGAATGCAGTTAATCGTCAGTTTCAGAACTTATGTCTCAGCAAAATCAGGGGTAATCTCTTGACGTTTGACAGTTTTTCCCATTCCTCGGCTGTTGCAACCACCATTATTGAACTAGCACTCGCATCAGGTTACCACCGACTTAAGAATGAGGAAGTAACTGCCACTAGGCAGAGACCTTCAAATACCGCATTAGAGTACAAATTCGGCACCAAATGAAACGCACATGAAACACTTAAGCGCTTTTCCAGGGATGGATATTGAAAATTACAAATAGGTCATGCAATAGGTCATGTCTGCCCCCATTCAAAGCTTCCTGACTTTTGCATGACGTGGATTGAAAATATGACAATAGAATAAATTCCGTATTTTAGTGCCGCATAACGGCGCTAAATAATGTAAACGTGCTAACGACATGACGTCTGATAACCTACACATAAATTAGTTACGAGAATATTTCGAACTTCATAAACCGCACTTAATAAAACGAAGCGTGAAACATAAAACGCATGCAAAACATTACAAACAACAAACCCATAATGAGAACAAAAACTAAAAAACAAACAAAATCAAACAGAAATCAACTAGTTTTAAGAAAAACGATCCACCCCAAAACGCGACATAGAAACGGTGCGAGGAAATCTTCAGACGATGCATGAGCGCACAGAACTACAAATTTGAGCGAAAAATAAAAGTCTAAGAAGAACTACGTCCAAGTTCTTAATTAAGAAGAAAGGAGTTGAACTTTTGTGAGGAGCAGTGCAGCCAATTACGCTGTCACAGCGCGACGCTCGCAGGCGCTCCGCAAATGCTGTGGAAGTGTGGCCGGGGCAGGCAACGCTATAGGGGGGGGGGGCAG